>CM067167.1:306047634-306083676 GCA_034093135.1 Erigeron breviscapus
TGAGAGACAATGGAAACAACTTAAGCTTGACATATGGCTCCTACCCTTCTCCATACTTGTACAACCTACACACCTTCTCGAACTTCTCGATATGATCATATGGATCCCACTTCAAAACCCCGTCAAACTGATTCGTTTCCACTCGATCCAAATGATTTCCTTTGACGTTGAAATTTGCTGCGGTGAGTGGAGGTCGAATGGCCGAGCCCCTATTAGGTGCAATGACTCGAGCACTCTCTCTTATGGTCCTATCGAAACGGTGAATTTCGTCGCCCATGGGTGTGTTGGTTGTGAATTAAACGGTGTTAGGTGGAGTTGGTTGTCTGTCCCCTATTTTTACTTCTAAACATCACTATTGGACGGTGAACCTATTTTGACTTGGGTTGGGTACGGTTTGACTTGGTTTCTTTCCGCGTCTCTTGGTCTTTCCTGGATTAGATTGAGGGCTCACTAGTGGTAAACCAGAAGACCTCCTGTTCATCAACTAGGAAAAACCTGAAAACAGAGACAAGAAAACCGTAAAACGCACCAATATACATAAACTACTAAAAACATAAAATTAAAGACTAAAAATGAAAAACTAATCTAGAAAACAAGTAACCTTCTTGCAAATGAATACAGGAAAGGATCGAACTACGAAATCTCAAACTAAAATCCTAAAAACAATCCCCGGCAGCGGCGCCAAAAACTTTGATGTGTGAAAATCTAGTTTTAAAATTTATAAACAAGAAATACCGATTAACTGATTACTACACACTCTCGGGCAGTGTACCCATTTTGTTTGCAATATAGTTTAAGGGTAAGTCCAGGTCGAATCCATAGGGACTGCATAAGAAATAAGCGAGTTTTAAGTAGTTCAAAATGCTTTTAGGTTTTATGACCCTCGTCAGTTGATTTGAAAATTAAATTAAAACTAAAATGAAAACTAAATAAACTTGAAAAGATTTATCGAGAACAATAAGATTAAAAGGTCATCTACTTCGACTCCATGATACATCAAATTCAGGTTGCACTTTAATTGAAAGACCAATTCAAATATGACGACCTATAATCGAGAACCAAACAAAGACTCACTCCGTACTCGAAAGTACCCCATGAATCTGGAATTATCGTAGAACGAGACTATATGAAAATAAGAGGATTCCGGGAACCCAACAATTAAGTTACAATGTCACAAAAGCATAAGGAGCATTCAACCATCAAAAGTTTACAAAAATAACAATTCAAAAGATGGCTCATGATCCTAAGCAAATCCCATCAACGGGCAAATGGATCGCGGATCCATGGTCAAAGTCCAACATCTAGCAAGTACGTCAAGCTCTTGGGTTCTCTTGATTACCTGAAAAGTGTACTAAACAATGTCAACACTAGGTTGGTGAGTTCGTAGAAAAAGATGAACAAGAACACATACCAATGTCAACCGATCCATAATTTACATTGACATGTTCTAATAAATTGCACACTTGTAACCAATGTGCTCATTTGCACGTAAATGCACTCATTGAACTCAATTGCACGTAAAGGTACTCATTGTACTCAATTGCACGTAAATGTACTCATTGTACTCAATTGCACGTAAATGTACTCATTGTACTCAATTGCACGTAAATGTACTCATTGTACTCACTTGCACGTAAATGTACTCATTGACTCAATTGCACGTAAATGTACTCATTGTACTCAATTGCACGTAAATGTACTCATTGTACTCAATTGCACGTAAATGTACTCATTGTACTCATTGCACGTAAATGTACTCATTGAACTCAATTGCACGTAAATGAACTCATCCATGACCATCAATGTCCACACATAACCAAACATCATATGCATATACTTCGTACGATACTACTTTTGAAAGGCCTTTGATGCTTATATATAGGGTCACCCGCAGCCTTCCCACCACATCTCCAACCTTTCAAAGGCATTACCGTCCTCCATATATACACAACTACCTAAAACAACTCAATACACAATATATTAACCCTACAACTAATCACATAATTGCACATCACCAAAACGTCACACAACCTGAACGCCACAAAATGACATCATGCACGAAGTACACTTTTCAGCCCGACTCTTAAAAGAGTAGGGGCGGCTACGAAAAACTCACCTTTGCCTTGATTTACCGAATTTAAAGTGATCTAGAACGTCAATTAATTGCCAAACGATCACAACCTATCATAATGTACATGTACACATCAATATATAAATATAGAACCACGTCCTCATTTAGCATTTTTGAACTTTAGAATTGAACCCGGGATTTGAACGCGTATTTAAACAGTAACTATCCACTGCGTCGCAGTGAGCCAGGACTAAGCTCACTGCGCCGCAGTGTCTTGGTCAGACCAGAAAGCCGAAACAATTCACTGCGTCGCAGTGAGCCAGGACTAAGCTCACTGCGCCGCAGTGGCTTGACTGGACCAGGCCAGAAACAATTCACTGCGCCGCAGTGAGCAAGAACCATGCCCACTGCGCCGCAGTGGGTAAACTGGACCAGGAGGCCGAAACAATGCACTGCGCCGCAGTGAGCAAGAACCATGCCCACTGCGTCGCAGTGGGTAAACTGGACCAGGACCAGGGCCAGTAACATGGCACTGGACCAGGGCCAGGGCCAGTAACATGGCACTGCGCCGCAGTGGGCCAGAGGAGGGCTCACTGCGCCGCAGTGACCACAGACTGCAGCCAGCACCTGCAGGTTATGCAGGAACCACGAACAAAACCCCCAAAATCTCAACATTTACGCCATGAAATCGACTTGCACAACTCCAAGACTCATTTTCAAACATAGTTAAACATAATTGAACATAACTAAGCAAGTTTCATCATCCAAAAATCAATCTCAAACACATTTTCTTACTAAAATTCGATCTTGACCCATTTGAACCAAAATTGACCCAAAACCTAGTTTTTGACTTATAAATCGTTTTGAAGAGTTCCTTGACCCGTTTTTGAACATAACAAACTCATTTGACATAACCCACTCAATAGTTCCATTCCAAAACATGGCTTTTGACCCAAATCGATTTTTGACCTAATAGATAACTAGAAACCCTAATTTCGGATTTTGAAGCTATAAGGACCAAGAGTGCTTAGATTTAGGTGTAATACAAGTTTAATAACTAGAAATGATGAATTTGAGCTAGAAAACACTTACCAAAACTTCCACAAGCAATCAAACCCGATTTTAACCTAGTTGAAGCTTTTCTTGCACTTTGAGACTTGAAATCTTTGATATGATGTTAGAATGATAATAAGGATGATGATTTTGTTATTAATCTAGTTGAACTAGCATAAATGACCAAGAATCTAGAGAAAGATTGAGAGTGTGAATATTTAGTGAGATGGGAGAGAATATGGAAATGTTATGAATGAATGGATGGAAATGAGGGGGGATAGGGTTGGTTCCTTGGGTGGGTCATGGGTTTGGGTATAACCCATGGTTAGGATCCATATCATTTACTAGTTTAAATTAGATGTTATTTAAGTAAAAGTCGATTTGCACAACTAATGACCTCAATTAGCACATAAGTCTCAAATTGCACAATAAATTGACCCATATGGACACATTGCACTTAAATGAACCTTAAATTGCACTTGATCATATATTGATTAAAACAAGACTTAGGAAACGTACCCATAGTCAAAAGTCAAAATGCACGGTTGTTACATTATTCCCCCGTTAAGGGAATTTCGTCCCGAAATTCGATGGTACCCTAATCACTAAACAAATGCGGATATTTTGACTTCATGAAGTCTTCCCGCTCCCAAGTGAATTCGGCTCCACGTCTAGCATTCCAACGGACCTTGACTACCGTATAGCGCTTTTTCTTTAGCTTCTTGAATTCACGATCTACAATCTCTACCGGTTCTTCAACAAAGTTGAGTTTCTTGTCTACTTGTATTTCGTCCATGGGCACGTGATGGGTAGGATCCGCCAAGCACTTCCTTAAATTACAAATATGGAACACGTTGTGCACCACTAAGTTCTTGAGGTAGCTTTAGCCGGTAAGCCACCTTGCCCACACGTTCTATGATTTCAAAAGGTCCTATGTATCTTGGCGCAAGCTTGCCTCTCTTGATGAAACGAACCACACCCCTCCACGGGGAGACCTTCAAAAGTACATGATCACCAACATTGAACTCCAAGGGTCTACGCCTCACATCGGCGTATTTCTTTTGTCTTTCACGGGCCACTTGTAATCTCTCCTTAATTTTTGAAATCACTTTTGTTGTTTCGATAATTACTTCCGGCCCAATAAGTTGGCTCTCGCCTATTTCCGCCCAAGCGAGTGGAGAACGGCACTTTCTACCATAAAGCGCCTCAAACGGGGCCATTTGGATAGCCGCATGGTAACTATTGTTATATGAGAACTCCACTAGCGGTAGGTGATCTTCCCAACTTCCACCAAATTCAATAGCACAAGCCCTCAACATATCTTCAAGCGTTTGGATGGTTCTTTCACTTTGACCGTCGGTTTGGATGGAACACCGTACTCATGTCAAGTTGAGTACCCATTGCTTTGAAAAGCTTTCCAAAAATTTGATTTGAACCGGCTATCTCTATCGGAGATAATAGAACCCGGAACTCCATGTTTTGCCACCACTTCCTTAATGTACAAACGCGCTAGGGTGTCGAACTTATCGGTCTCACGAATGGCTAAAAAGTGAGCCGACTTTGTCAATCGATCCACAATCACCCATATAGTATCACGTCCATTTCTTGTCTTCGGTAACTTCGTGACGAAGTCCATTGCAATCCTTTCCCACTTCCATGCCGGTATCACCGGTTGTACCAACAAGCCAGGTGGCTTCTTATGATCGGCTTTCACTTGTAAGCAAGTAAGGCACTCGCTCACATATTTAGCCACATCACGTTTCATGCCCGGCCACCAATAGAAATCCTTTAAATCAAAGTACATCTTATCCGACCCCGGGTGGACCGAATAAGGCGACTTATGAGCTTCATTCATTAGGAAAGTTCTCAAATTGCCAAAGATTGGAATCCAAAGCTTCCCAACTAAATATAACCCGTTGTCTTCCTTCCGGTCAAAAAGTTGCTCCATACCATCTAGCCCTTCCTTACCAAAATTTTCCGGCAAGGTAGCTTGCACTTGAGCTTCTATGATACGGTCCCAAATACTTTGCCCCACCGTAAGGCTCATGGCTCTTGATCTTCTCGGCTTGACCCTTTCCTTTCTACTTAAAGCATCGGCTACGACGTTGGCTTTGCCCGGATGATAGCGAATGTCACAATCATAATCGCTAAAAAGTTCAATCCATCTTCTTTGCCTCATATTCAACTCACTTTGATTAAAAATGTGTTGAAGACTTTTATGATCGGTGTAGATACACATTTGGTGCCATAAAGGTAATGTCTCCAACACTTCAAAGCGAAAACACCACCGCCCCCAATTCCAAATCATGTGTCGGGTAGTTTTTCTCATGCACGTTAAGTTGCCGGGAGGCATAAGCAATGACTTTACCTCTTTGCATAAGAACACAACCCAAACCTTGACCCGAAGCCACAATAGACCACAAAATCTTCAATCCCATCCGGAAGGCTCAAGATAGGAGCTTCACATAACATGTCCTTGAGAGTTTGAAAGGCAAGTTCTTGTCTCTCGCCCCACTCGAATCTCCTTTCCTTTTGAGTCAAGAGAGTGAGTGGTTGTGCTATCTTGGAGAAACCTTCAATGAATCTTCGGTAATAACCCGCCAACCCAAGAAATTGGCGAATCTCGGATGGTGTTTCGGGTCGCCTCCAATTCTTAACCGCTTCAATCTTGCTAGGATCCACATGAATCCCATCTTTGCTAATCACGTGACCAAGGAAATGAACTTCTTCCAACCAAAATTCGCACTTGAAAATTTAGCATACAACTTCTCCTTTCTAAAACTAGCATCTCACGCAAATGCTCGGCATGATCTTCCTTTGTTTTTGAGTAGACAAGTATGTCATCAATGAAGACAATGACCGACTTGTCCAAGTAGGGTCGACACACCCGGTTCATCAAATCCATGAACACCGCCGGTGCATTAGTCAACCCAAACGGCATAACGGTGAACTCGTAGTGACCATACCTTGTACGAAACGCCGTCTTTGGTATGTCATCTTCATGAACTCTAAGTTGGTGATAGCCCGAACGGAGGTCGATCTTTGAGAAATACTTGGCACCTTGCAAACGATCAAAAAGCTCATCGATTCTAGGAAGTGGATACCGGTTCTTCACCGTGAGCTTGTTTAATTCTCGGTAATCAATACACATCCTAAAGGACCCATCTTTCTTCTTCACAAACAATATTGGAGCTCCCCAAGGCGATTGACTAGGACGAATGAACCCTTTTTCTTGAAGTTCTTTAAGTTGGGATTCTAGCTCTTGCATTTCCGTCAAGGCAAGTCTATATGGAGCTTTGGCCACGGGTGCGGCCCCGGGAATCAAATTGATGCGAAAATCAAGTTCACGAGACGGGGGTAGACCCGGTAGGTCATCCGGAAAAACATCGGGAAAATCACGAACAATAGGAACGGCTTTCAATTCTACCTTTGTGATGGTAGCACTAAAAACCTTGGAACTAGTGAAATCGGAAGTTTCACCTTGGACTCTAAGAATATCACCGTTTGACAACGGTATTTTGACCACTCTTTCACCACAATCAATGACCGCATTTACCGCCATCATCCAATCCATACCCACAATGATGTCGAAGCTTCCAATATCGAAGGGCATGAGATTAATATAAAATTCGACGTCGTTTAAAGTCAAGATACAATCCCGAAGCACTTGACTAAGTCTAGTTAAGGTACCATTGACCATCTCAATATCAAGTACATAGTTTAAGGCACAAGGATGAACATCTATCAAAGGAACAAAACTATGGGACAAAGATTGGAATCCAAAGCTTCCCAACTAAATATAACCCGTTGTCTTCCTTCCGGTCAAAAAGTTGCTCCATACCATCTAGCCCTTCATTACCAAAATTTTCCGGCAAGGTAGCTTGCACTTGAGCTTCTATGATACGGTCCCGAATACTTTGCCCCACCGTAAGGCTCATGGCTCTTGATCTTCTCGGCTTGACCCTTTCCTTTCTACTTAAAGCATCGGCTACGACGTTGGCTTTGCCCGGATGATAGCGAATGTCACAATCATAATCGCTAAAAAGTTCAATCCATCTTCTTTGCCTCATATTCAACTCACTTTGACTAAAAATATGTTGGAGACTTTTATGATCGGTGTAGATTACACATTTGGTGCCATAACGGTAATGTCTTCAACACTTCAAAGCGAAAACAACCGCTCCCAATTCCAAATCATGAGTGGGGTAGTTCTTCTCATGCACTTTAAGTTGCCGGGAGGCATAAGCGATGACCTTGCCCCGTTGCATAAGTACACACCCCAAACCTTGACCCGAAGCGTCACAATAGACCACAAAATCTTCAATCCCATCCGGAAGGCTCAAGATAGGAGCTTCACATAACATGTCCTTGAGAGTTTGAAAGGCAAGTTCTTGTCTCTCGCCCCACTCGAATCTCCTTTCCTTTTGAGTCAAGAGAGTGAGTGGTTGTGCTATCTTGGAGAAACCTTCAATGAATCTTCGGTAATAGCCCGCCAACCCAAGAAATTGGCGAATCTCGGATGGTGTCTCGGGTCGCCTCCAATTCTTAACCGCTTCAATCTTGCTAGGATCCACATGAATCCCATCCTTGCTAATCACGTGACCAAGGAAATGAACTTCTTCCAACCAAAATTCGCACTTTGAAAATTTAGCATACAACTTCTCCTTTCTAAGCAACCCTAGCATCTCACGCAAATGCTCGGCATGATCTTCCTTTGTTTTTGAGTAGACAAGTATGTCATCAATAAAAACAATGACCGACTTGTCCAAATAGGGTCGGCACACCCGGTTCATCAAATCCATGAACACCGCCGGTGCATTAGTCAACCCAAACGGCATAACGGTGAACTCGTAGTGACCATACCTTGTACGAAACGCCGTCTTTGGTATGTCATCTTCATGAACTCTAAGTTGGTGATAGCCCGAACGGAGGTCGATTTTGAGAAATACTTGGCACCTTGCAAACGATCAAAAAGCTCATCGATTCTAGGAAGTGGATACCGGTTCTTCACTGTGAGCTTGTTCAATTCTCGGTAATCAATACACATCCTAAAGGACCCATCTTTCTTCTTTACAAACAATATCGGAGCTCCCCAAGGCGATTGACTAGGACGAATGAACCCTTTTTCTTGAAGTTCTTTAAGTTGGGATTCTAGCTCTTGCATTTCCGTCAAGGCAAGTCTATATGGAGCTTTGGCCACGGGCGCGGCCCCGGGAATCAAATTGATGCAAAAATCAAGTTCACGAGACGGGGGTAGACCTGGTAGGTCATCCGGAAAAACGTCGGGAAAATCACGAACAATAGGAACGGCTTTCAATTCTACCTTTGTGATGGTAGCACTAAAACCTTGGAACTAGTGAAATCGGAAGTTTCACCTTGGACTCTAAGAATATCACCGTTTGACAACGGTATTTTGACCACTCTTTCACCACAATCAATGACCGCATTTACCGCCGTCATCCAATCCATACCCACAATGATGTCGAAGCTTCCAATATCGAAGGGCATGAGATTAATATAAAATTCGACGTCGTTTAAAGTCAAGATACAATCCCGAAGCACTTGACTAAGTCTAGTTAAGGTACCATTGACCATCTCAATATCAAGCACATAGTTTAAGGCACAAGGATGAACATCTATCAAAGGAACAAAACCATGGGACACGAAGCTATAATCGGCTCCGGAATCAAACAACACCGTGGCATAATGACCGTTAAGAAGAAATGTACCTGCCACCACATTAGGATCATTACGGGCTTCATTTGCATTTACCGCAAAGGCTCTTCCCCTTGGTTGCACTTGATGGCCTTGTTGGCCACGGTTTTGGTTAGGTCCGGTGATTTGAAGTTGGTTTGGGTGAACCGCCACTTGCACATTTTGTCCCACCCATTGAGGACAAGCATTACGGTAATGATCGGTGCTTCCACATTCATAACACCCACCCCGTTGACCCCTTTGGTTATTAGCTTGAGGAGGATGTGCTCGGAGAGGAACTGCATGAGTAGGAGCCACTCTCGGGGCCCTACAATCTCTAGCAAGATGGCCAACTTGATTACAATTGAAACAAGTCCCACAAGGAGTGGTGGGAACATGATGTCGGGAGCACCTATTACAAAATGGGTAAGGACCCACATAAGCCTTCTTTGCCGGTTCAACCGCCGCAAACACCCTTCCTTTGTTAGGACGTTTAGGGTCAAACCTACCCACTTTCTTCACCCCGCTTGACTCGGGTGCATCCTTCCTCTTTGATGATGATGCTTGGCTCAATTCACCACTTCTAAGTAAGTCCTCGGTAACACTACCGGCTCGGTTTATGGCTTCCGTCATGGTGGTAGGCATAATGTTGTTCACCAAGTGTCGGACCTTTGGAGTCAAGCCCATAACAAACTTTTGAATAGCTTGAGCTTCGGGACACCAAGTGTGGAATAAGTGTCGACAACTCCTGGAATCGCCGAATGTACCCCTTATAGTCCGCCCCATTCATTTGGAGTTGAACGAACTCCAAGGTTAGAGCTTGAAGTTCATAGGGTGGACAAAATCTTTCTTTCACCAAAATCTTGAATTGATCCCACGGTATAGCATTGCCCGCCCCTACTTCCTTATTCCACCATTTCAATGCATCACCTTTAAACATGCCGGAGGAGTAGATAACTTGGTCATCATAAGTACAATGACTCCTAGCAATCACCGCTTCAATTTCTTCAAGCCACCTAATACAAGCCGTAGGACCCCCATTCCCATCATACTCCGGGGCCCCACAACCCTTGAAATCCTTAAAAGAACACCCTTGTCGGTACACTCCGTGTTGATTGTATCTTGGGACATAGTTATCAAGCCTCACCGGTACCTCTTCTTCCTCTACCCCTACCGGTTGAACATTTTCGTTGTTCTCATTCACTTGAGCTTGGGCAATCGGCACCGTATTATCGGGTGCTTGGAGAGTTGCCGTGACTTGGGCAACTATGTTAGGCATAATGTTCGTGACCACTTGAGCGATCACAGTTGCCAAGTCGGGTGTTGGTGCTTCACCCCTACCTTGACCTCTCCCTTGACCTCTACCTCTACCTCTACCACGACCACGACCCCTTCCACCACCACGACCTTCTCCTTGAACTTCCGGTTGTTGTTCCGGAGTTTGCTCTATATAAGTAGTCCCGGCTCTTCTTGGCCTCACCATTACTATAAAACAAGGAAACGTCGACTCGAAAAGTTAGTCTCAAAATGCTCACATGTTAGTCACACAAGGGGTTAGTGCTCTCATGTCAACATGTCACACATAATTCATATCGTTACGCTAAGGCAAAGGTGCAACTATTCTAGGGGAATTGTTATGTATCATGCCATCATACCATATTTCACCATAATTGTTCATCAATAAACCACATGTCCATTTCAATACATCAACCATTCACAAAACTAACAAGTGGTCCAAAGTATAATTCGAATCCGATATGCTTCCTAGTTATTGATCCGGGTATGTATACAGGGTGTACCAGCGGCTAACCCTCCACCCAATCAACTCCCAAAAAGCGTACCGGTTCCTTATTATACTCTAAGCCAACCGCGTGCAATCCGTGATGTCATTAACTTGTTATAATACCGGGTAACCATAAAAGAGTTGATCACGCTCTTTTAGGGTTGCCACAATATTATATCATGTTGATGCCATAACTTCATCTTGCTCTACATCATCAATAATATCAATTCAATCCGACAATATGCACATGACCTCATTGACCTCAAGTAACCACATTGACCTCATGCACTTGACCATCATACGACAACACATTGATCACGCCAACCAATTGCACTCATGTTATCACATATAATGAACCTTCCTACGAACCCAAACGTACACTTATAATGCTCATATAGTTCACGTTGCATACAAGATTCCTAATCATGCATGCTATATGAAGAGTTTTACTTAAGCCGTAGTCTAGGTCAATCCGCCTAATTCTCTACGACCATGCGTGGGCCACCATTCTGTAACACCCCGAGCTAGGCTCGAAATGTACCGAAAGCATGACGCAAGATGGAATTATCGTAGAACGAGACTATATGAAAATAAGAGGATTCCGGGAACCCAACAATTAAATTACAATGTCACAAAAGCATAAGGAGCATTCAACCATCAAAAGTTTACAAAAATAACAATTCAAAAGATGGCTCATGATCCTAAGCAAATCCCATCAACGGGCAAATGGATCGCGGATCCATGGTCAAAGTCCAACATCTAGCAAGCACGTCAAGCTCTTGGGTTCTCTTGATTACCTGAAAAGTGTACTAAACAATGTCAACACTAGGTTGGTGAGTTCGTAGGAAAAGATGAACAAGAACACATACCAATGTCAACCGATCCATAATTTACATTGACATGTTCTAATAAATTGCACACTTGTAACCAATGTGCTCATTTGCACGTAAATGCACTCATTGAACTCAATTGCACGTAAAGGTACTCATTGTACTCAATTGCACGTAAATGTACTCATTGAACTCAATTGCACGTAAATGTACTCATTGAACTCAATTGCACGTAAATGTACTCATTGAACTCAATTGCACGTAAATGTACTCATTGTACTCAAAGTCCATTCACAACCAAACACCAAAAAACCCCCCCCCAAAACCCCCCCCCACCCCCCCCCCCCCCCATTGCACGTAAATGTACTCATTGTACTCAATTGCACGTAAATGTACTCATTGTACTCAATTGCACGTAAATGTACTCATTGTACTCAATTGCACGTATTGTACTCATTGTCCTCAATTGCACGTAAATGAACTCATCCATGACCATCAATGTCCACACATAACCAAACATCATATGTATATACTTCGTACGATACTACTTTTGAAAGGCCTTTGATGCTTATATATAGGGTCACCCGCAGCCTTCCCACCACATCTCCAACCTTTCAAAGGCATTATCGTCCTCCATATATACACAACTAGCCTAAAACAACTCAATATACACAAATATAGTCACCATACAACAAATCACATAATTGCACATCAACAAAAATGTCACACAACATATACGTCCCAAATATCATCATGCACGAAGTACACTTTTCAGCCCGACTCTTAAAAGAGTAGGGGAGGCTACGAAAACTCACCTTTGCCTTGATTTACCGAATTTAAAGTGATCTAGAACGTCAATTAATTGCCAACGATCACAACCTATCATAATGTACATGTACACATCAATATATATATATAGAACCACGTCCTCATTTAGCATTTTTGAACTTTAGAATTGAACCCGGGATTTGAACGCGTATTTAAACACAGTAACTATCCACTGCGTCGCAGTGGACCAGGACTAAGCTCACTGCGCCGCAGTGGCTAAGTCAGACCAGAAAGCCGAAACAATTCACTGCGTCGCAGTGAGCCAGGACTAAGCTCACTGCGCCGCAGTGGCTTGGTCAGACCAGGAGGCCAACTGCGCCGCAGTGACCACAGACTGCAGCCAGCACCTGCAGGTTATGCAGGGACCACGAACAAAACCCCCAAAATCTCAACATTACGCCATGAAATCGACTTGCACAACTCCAAGACTCATTTTTAAACGTAGTTAAACATAATTGAACATAACTAAGCAAGTTTCATCATCCAAAATCAATCTCAAACACATTTTCTTACTAAAATTCGATCTTGACCCATTTGAACCAAAATTGACCCAAAACCTAGTTTTCGACTTATAAATCGTTTTGAAGAGTTCCTTGGCCCGCTTCTGGACATAACCAACTCATTTGGACATAACCCACTCAATAGTTCCATTCCAAAACATGGCTTTTGACCCAAATCGATTTTTGACCTAATTAGACAACTAGAAACCCTAATTTCGGATTTTGAAGCTATAAGGACCAAGAGTGCTTAGATTTAGATGTAATACAAGTTTAACAACTAGAAATGATGAATTTAAGCTAGAAAACACTTACCAAAACTTCCACAAGCAATCAAACCCGATTTGACCTAGTTGAAGCTTTTCTTGCACTTTGAGACTTGAAATCTTTGATATGATGTTAGAATGGTAATAAGGATGATGATTTTGTTATTAATCTAGTTGAACTAGCATAAATGACCAAGAATCTAGAGAAAGATTGAGAGTGTGAATATTTAGTGAGATGGGAGAGAATATGGAAATGTTATGAATGAATGGATGGAAATGAGGGAGGATAGGGTTGGTTCCTTGGGTGGGTCATGGGTTTGGGTATAACCCATGGTTAGGATCCATATATTTACTAGTTTAAATTAGATGTTATTTAAGTAAAAGTCGATTTGCACTAACTAATGGTCTCAACTTGCACATAAGTCTCTAATTGTACAATAAATTGACCCATATGAACACATTGCACTTAAATGAACCTTAAATTGCACTTGATCATATATTGATTAAAACAAGACTTAGGAAACGTACCCATAGTCAAAAGTCAAAATGCACGGTTGTTACACAAAGACTCACTCCGTACCCGTCAAGTTCGTTACTTTATTTAATCCCCTTAATCAACTAGATCCATTACTTAAGACCGGTACCCCGAGACGCCTCTTATAACTTCACGAATTAACTAATTGTTTTGATTATTAAGATAACAATTATGCCTATTGATTGTACCCAACCATTAACCCGTTAATTCTTATTACCGATTGATTCCCTTCTACCGTACCCGTCATAGAAGCAATTACTTATACCTAAGCAATCAAAATATCTCTTACCCAACCCTAGTTACCACTGAGATTAAGCAAGATCTATCCGAAATCAGTAGATAAATGATAAAGAATTAATAAGCTAAGATCACGACATAACGTTAAATCAAATCGTCTTGAATAATATAAATCATGCAACCATCATTCAATAATATCACTTCATCTCAGTAGATGATGAAGTATTTAGCTACTCATAGTCAAAAACAGAACACAAAGAGTAATTGAAAAGAGAGACATAGTTTACCAATGTGTTTGATCTAACTAGAAAGCAAAGAAAACGTAATCGAAAGTCTTGGATCTCACGAACAACTCCGTAGCCTTTGAGGACGAAAAAGCTGCTGCAAAACCCTAGAAAATAACCCTAATTTCGTAAATAATTGATTATATTCGAATGGTAGGGTTTTGGTTTTCTATTTATAGGGTTTAGGAAAGTTCCAATTCTGCCGACATAAAGTATGCGCCGTATGGCATTCCTATGCGCCACATAGATTGAAGATCCTGGAATTTGGGTGCCCGTTCTGCGCCGCATAACTCTTTGGTGCGCCGCATAGATTGAAGTTGTAACACCCCAAGCCTAGGCTCGGAATATCACGGAAAACACATAGCACCAGGTGGAATTACAATAGAACAAACTAAATGCAATTAAAGATTCGGTGAATCCAAAACATAACGAAGCAAGTAACAAAATACAACAGGAGCAAATAGCCATCAAAGTTAACATAATAACATCCAAAGATGGCAAACGATCCTAAGTATAATGCAAAAGGGAGGCCAATGAATCCTTGATTCATAAAGTCCATGGTCCGGGTTCACAGCAAGCAAAGCAATTAAACTCCACGCCCTGGTAGAACCTGATTACCTAAAAAGTGTACTAAGCATAGTCAACACAAGGTTGGTGAGTTCGTAGTAATGGTCCACAAGGAACCATAAACAATAATCATAATGTACAAGTAGAGGCTAGACGTGAGTTACAGTGAGCCTCTAAGTAACACAACAATATCCAATCAACAAAATCTCATAAGTACGTAAAGGCGTGTAAATGAATGCTCAATGATATGAATATCAAATGCAAGTACCAAATGCATAAATAGGTCAACATGCCTATCTTATGCGTGAACGCCAGTCACCAATGCAACGATACCCTTCTGTCATCACAATGAACAAGGCTGTATCTCAAAATCATCGAGATATATATGTCTATATACTCGGAGTCAGGCACTACATCCAAAATGGGTGCATACATCTATGCACCAGGATGTCGGCAATCCCCTGCCGAGGGTTATCAATAATGTATGCAATGCTTACAATCAAATGTAAATGCATCAGTCATGAACCAACAATCAATATACGATGAACTTGAACCAACAATCAATAATCGTAAGTTATAAGCCACTAATCAACATTCAACGAACGTGAACCAACAATCAATAATCGTAAGTTATAAGCCACTAATCAACATTCAACGAACGTGAACCAACAATCAATAATCACCGATCGTAAATCAAATTTCAATTTAAACCAACTATACGTACATACACTTAAGAGGATTCTACTTCCTTTGAGTCTCAGATGCTTATATATAGGGTCACCCGCAGCCTTCCCACCACATCTAAAACCCAATGAAGGTATAACCGACTATCATGTATGTACGTCAATTCCTAATACTAACGAAATACTTAACAAACATAAACCAAGTCAATCAATCAATCAATCAATCAATCAATCAAAACAATCAATCAATCAATCAATCAAGCAAGTAATCAATCAATCAAATCAATCAATCAATCAAGCAAGTACGTGTACATCAATCAATCAATCAATCAATCAATCAATCAATCAATCAATCAATCAATCAATCAATCAATCAATCAATCAATCAATCAATCAATCAATCAATCAATCAATCAATCAATCAATCAATCAATCAATCAATCAATCAATCAATCAATCAATCAATCAATCAATCAATCAATCAATCAATCAATCAATCAATCAATCAATCAATCAATCAATCAATCAATCAATCAATCAATCAATCAATCAATCAATCAATCAATCAATCAATCAATCAATCAATCAATCAATCAATCAATCAATCAATCAATCAATCAATCAATCAATCAATCAATCAATCAATCAATCAA
This sequence comes from Erigeron breviscapus, assembly GCA_034093135.1. Taxonomy (NCBI): domain Eukaryota; kingdom Viridiplantae; phylum Streptophyta; class Magnoliopsida; order Asterales; family Asteraceae; genus Erigeron; species Erigeron breviscapus. Next base: position 306,063,616 of record CM067167.1, read on the forward strand.
TCAATCAATCAATCAATCAATCAATCAATCAATCAATCAATCAATCAATCAATCAATCAATCAATCAATCAATCAATCAATCAATCAATCAATCAATCAATCAATCAATCAATCAATCAATCAATCAATCAATCAATCAATCAATCAATCAATCAATCAATCAATCAATCAATCAATCAATCAATCAATCAATCAATCAATCAATCAATCAATCAATCAATCAATCAATCAATCAATCAATCAATCAATCAATCAATCAATCAATCAATCAATCAATCAATCAATCAATCAATCAATCAATCAATAACAATCAATACTCAAGCCAATTTAACCAATCAAACTAACTTAAAATATAAACTAAATCATTCAAACGTGATAATCATCTCAACAATTCAATACTCAAATCAATTTAATCAATCAAACGAAAGGAACCATCACACCAACAAAATTAAAATAACCCAATCCACATTCAACCAAAACATCAAAATCATGCCCAAAACCTTCAAACCCTAATTTAAACCCTAATTTGACCTAAACGAGATTTAAGCCGATTTAGGACTTGTAAAAGTTCAAGATGACTAGAAATGCATAAACAAACATAAGTAGGTATAAATGGGATGAATTTGACTTACCAAAACTTCTCCTTGAGCTAGAACCCGAAATTAGGTCAAATGGACAAAATGCAAGACTTCCACCTTTTGATTCTTCGATATGACGATAATGTGGTATAGATGGCGATGAATCTAGTGTTATACCCTTTCTAAACACTAAGTAGATGGTAGGGAGAAGAGAAGAATGATCTTGCTTTGTTTTTGAGAGAAAGAGAGAAAGAGATAGATAGATAGAAATGAGAATGAGAGGGGGAGAAAGGGATAAGGGGGGGAAATGGGTCATTGGGTGGCTGGTGGGTCTTGGACTACCCACGGGCCGACCCGCTCCCTTCACAAGTCACAACACAATAGCTACACATTTAAATACCGACCAACACATATTATCGACCCGAATATACCACATTGCCATTTAACTCACAAAACGACCCAATTAATTCATTAACTCAAATTGTTAGTCAAATTACACATAAAGTCAACGGGTCAAAATTTACGGATGTTACATTATTCCCCCGTTGAAAGAATTTCGTCCCGAAATTCAACAAAACCCTAATTATCAAACAAATGCGGATACTTAGACTTCATATGGTCTTCTCTCTCCCAAGTGAACTCGGCTCCACGTCTAGCATTCCATCTAACCTTCACAATGGTGTAGCGCTTCTTCTTGAGTTTCTTTTCTTGGCGATCCAAGATCTCTACCGGCTCTTCAACAAAGTTCAAATTCGAATCAACCCTAATTTCGTCCATAGGCACATGATGTGTAGGATCCGCCAAACACTTGCGCAAGTTACAAATATGAAACACATCATGCACACCGCTAAGCTCTTGAGGCAATTCTAGCCGATAAGCAACCTTCCCAACCCGTTCAAGAATCTTGAAAGGACCAACATACCTTGGTGCAAGTTTTCCCCGCTTCACAAAACGTACGACTCCCTTCCAAGGTGACACTTTCAAAAGTACAAAATCACCAACTTCAAACTCCAACGGTCTTCGCCTCACATCGGCATACTTCTTTTGACGTTCACGGGCCAACTGCAACTTCTCCTTAATTTGAGATATTACCTTGGTTGTTTCAATCACAATTTCTGGCCCGATGAGTTGACTCTCCCCAATTTCCGCCCAAGCTAGAGGAGAACGACATACCCTACCATACAATGCTTTAAAGGGTGCCATTTGAATAGTAGCATGATAGCTATTGTTATATGAAAACTCAACTAGCGGCAAATGGTCTTCCCAACTTCCACCGAAATCAATTGCACACGCCCTCAACATGTCTTCAAGTGTTTGAATGGTTCTCTCGGTTTGCCCATCCGTTTGAGGGTGAAACGCCGTGCTCATGTCAAGTCGAGTACCCATGGCTTTTTGAAAGGCTTTCCAAAAATTCGATTTGAAACGGGCATCTCTATCAGAAATGATAGAAATCGGCACTCCATGCTTAGATATTACTTCCTTGATGTACAAACGAGCCAAAGTGTCAAATTTATCGGTTTCACGAATGGCTAAAAAGTGAGCCGATTTCGTTAACCGATCTACTATCACCCAAATCGTGTCACGGCCGCTTCTTGTCTTCGGTAGTTTAGTAATGAAGTCCATTGAAATATGCTCCCACTTCCAATCGGGCATCACCGGTTGTACCAACAACCCGGGTGGCTTCTTGTGATCGGCCTTGACTTGTAAGCAAGTAAGACACTCACTCACATACTTAGCCACATCACGCTTCATGCCCGGCCACCAATACAAGTCTTTCAAATCAAAGTACATCTTATCCGACCCGGGATGGACCGAATAAGGCGATTGATGAGCTTCATTCATAATAAGCGCTCTTAAGTTACCGAAGATAGGAATCCAAAGTCTTTCAACCATGTATAGTCCATTATCATTCTTTCGGTCAAATAGTTGTTCCATACCGTCTAGGCTTTCGTCTCCAAAGTTTTCTGGTAGGGTGGCTTGAACTTGGGCTTCAATGATCCGATCACGAATATTTGGCCCTACCGTGAGGCTCATAGCTCTAGCCCGTCTTGGCTTCACTCTCTCCTTTCGGCTCAAGGCATCGGCCACTACATTTGCCTTGCCCGGGTGATAACGGATGTCACAATCATAATCACTAAATAGTTCTAACCATCGCCTTTGCCTCATATTCAATTCACTTTGGTTAAAGATGTGTTGGAGACTCTTGTGATCGGTATAAATCACACATTTGGTGCCATAGAGATAGTGCCTCCAACACTTCAAAGCAAACACAACCGCTCCCAATTCCAAATCATGTGTCGGGTAGTTCTTCTCATGCACCTTCAATTGACGAGAGGCATAAGCAATGACTTTACCCCTTTGCATAAGAACACAACCCAACCCTTGCCCCGAAGCATCACAATAAACAACAAAATCTTCGATCCCATCCGGTAGTGTCAAAATAGGAGCATCACATAACATATCCTTAAGTGTTTGGAAGGCGTTCTCTTGTCTTTCGCTCCATTCAAAATTTCTCTCTTTTTGAGTCAATAGAGTGAGTGGTTGTGCAATACGGGAGAAATTTTCAATAAATCTTCTATAGTAACCCGCCAGTCCGAGGAATTGGCGGATTTCGGATGGCGTTTCGGGTCTTCTCCAATTCTTGACCGCTTCAATCTTGTTTGGGTCCACATGAATACCATCCTTGCTCACTACGTGACCAAGGAAGTGGACCTCTTCCAACCAAAACTCACACTTGGAAAATTTTGCATACAATTTCTCCTTCCTTAGTAATTCAAGCACTTCACGCAAGTGCTCAACATGCTCCTCCTTCGTCTTCGAGTATACAAGTATGTCATCAATGAATACAATGACAGACTTGTCCAAGTACGGTTGACACACCCGGTTCATCAAGTCCATGAACACCGCCGGTGCATTAGTCAACCCAAAAGGCATTACGGTGAATTCAAAATGACCATACCTTGTGCGAAAAGCCGTTTTGGGGATGTCATCTTCATGTACCCGGAGTTGATGATAACCCGAGCGAAGATCGATTTTTGAGAAGTGCTTAGCTCCTTGAAGTTGATCAAACAAGTCATCAATTCTAGGGAGAGGATACCGGTTCTTCACTGTGAGCTTGTTTAATTCTCGGTAGTCGATACACATTCTGAAGGACCCATCTTTCTTTTTGACGAAGAGAACAGGAGCACCCCAAGGAGATTGACTAGGGCGAATGAAACCCTTCTCTTGGAGTTCCTTGAGTTGAGCTTGTAATTCTTGCATTTCGGTTAAAGCTAGTCTATATGGGGCTTTTGCTACTGGCGCGGCTTCGGGAATAAGATTAATACGAAAATCAAGTTCACGGGTCGGAGGTAACCCCGGTAAGTCATCCGGAAAAACATCGGGAAAATCACAAACGATAGGGACGGTCTTCAATTCTACCTTTGAGATGGTAGCACTAAAGACTTTAGAAGTCGAGGAATCGGAGGTTTCACCTTGAACCCTAAGAATTTTACCGTTAGCCAAAGGTATCTTAACAACTCTCTCGCCACAATCAATGGTTGCATTCACCGCCGTCAACCAATCCATACCCACTATAATATCAAAACTACCAATGTCAAGAGGCATAAGGTCAATGAAGAAGTCGACATCTTCTAAAGTCAAGACACATTCCCGAAGTATTTGACTAATTCTAGTTAGTGACCCATTTACCATTTCAATGTCAAGCACATAGTTTAGAGCACATGGATGCACATCAATCAAAGGAACAAAGTTAGAAGACACGAGGCTATAATCGGCCCCGGAATCAAATAGGACGGTTGCATAGAGACCATTAAGGAGAAAAGTACCTGCTACTACGTTAGGATCATTGCGGGCTTCATTTGCATTGGCCGCAAAGGCTCGGCCGCGTGGTTGCACTTGATGGCCTTGTTGTCCCCGGTTTTGATTAGGCCCGACCATTTGTAGTTGATTGGGGTGAACGGCTACTTGAACTTGTTGTCCCACCCATCGAGGACAATTATTACGGTAGTGGTCACGGCTACCACATTCAAAACATTCGCCTCTTCTTTGGTTACCTTGAGGAGGAACGGCCCGAACGGGAGCCACATTCATTGGACCCGCCCTTGGAGCTCTACAATTTCTAGCTTCGTGCCCGAGTTGATTGCAATTAAAGCATGCTCCACATTGGTTATTGGCGGGATGATGCCTGTTACATCTCCCACAGAAAGGATGAGGCCCAAAATAAGCCTTCTTAGCCGGTTCCACCGCCGCCATCACCCTACCCCTATTAGCATTTCTAGGGTCAAACTTTCCCATCTTCTTTACCCCACTCGACTCTCCCACTTCTTTCCTCTTGTTCGTTGAGGACTTGCTCAAAACACCACTCCTCAACAAATCTTCAGTCACACTCCCGGCTTGGTTAACCGCATTAGCCAAAGAAGTAGGCATGTTAGAGTTTACATATGATCGGACTTGAGGATTCAAGCCCAATACGAACTTCTGGATGGCCTGTGACTCGGTACCCACCAAGTGAGGAATGAGGGTGGACAACTCTTGAAATCGTCTCACATAGCCCTTGTAGTCGGCTCCCTCCATGTTGAGATTTGCAAATTCAATGGTTAAGTTTTGTAGTTCGTACGGAGGACAAAACTTTGCTTTTACTTTGTTCTTGAAGTCGATCCACTCCAAGTTATGAGTCCGTCCCAAGGTTATTTCTTGGTTCCACCAACTCAAGGCGTCATGCCTAAACATGCCGGATGCATAGGAAATCCGGTCATCATAGGTGCAATGACTCCTTTCAATCACCGCCTCTATCGCTTCGAACCACCTTATACATTCCGTGGGACCCCCTTTCCCATCGAACTCCGGTGCCCCACAACTTTTAAAATCTTTAAATATGCACCCTTGACGGTATCCCCCATATTGATTATTCATGGGCATTCCGACATTAACACCCACTGGTCCCTCTTCTTCATTTTCTACATCATGGGGTTGAGCATTTTCATTATCTACATTTTCTGGGGCTTCGTTGTTTTGAGCCACATTATTTTGCCCAAGATTTGCCGTGACTTGAGCAATAATGGTTGGCATGATATTGGCGATCGTTTGAGCAATCACCTCGGCCATGTTTGGCTCAGGGACCTCACCACGACCCCTTCCTTGGCCCCTACCACGCCCTCTACCACGGCCCCTACCACGGCCCCTACCTCCTTGTACCTCCGGTTGGGCTTCCGGTTGAGGTTCTTCCTCTTCAGCCCTATAGTTCGTTCCGGTTCTCCTGGGTCTCGCCATTTCTATAAAACAAGTGACACGTTGACCCGAGAGTTAGTCTCAAATGCTCACATGTTAGCCACACAAGTAGTCAATGTTCTCATACCGATACCACATACTCATTTCATAACGTTATGCTAAGGCAAGAGTGTTAGAATTATAAGGGATTTCCACATATCATAACATCAAGTAATCATGCTCATTACGTCATGCAATCAACAACTAACACGAATGATTCAAAGTATAATCCGAATTCGATATGCTCTCTAGTTATTGACCGGGTATGTATACAAGGTGTACCAACGGCTAACCTTCCACCTAATCAACTTCCATTAAGCATATCGGTTCCTTATTATACTTTAAGCCACACGTGCGCAATCCACGATGTCATGAACTTGCTATAATATCGGGTAACCATAAAAGAGTTGATCGGGTTCTTTTAGGGTTGCCGCAATATTATACTAAGTTAATGGCATCCCATCATTTTGCCCTAAATCATCACATTAGTTCCAACAATTAACAACAACAAATTATAATAACCACATTCATCACATTGAATTCAAGCTAACTACGAACTCACACGGGGATTCACATAATTCACATTGCACACGAATTCCTAACCATGCATGCTATATGAAGAGTTTTAACTTAAGCCGTAGTCTAGGTCAAACCGCCTAATTCTCTACGACCACGCATGGGCCACCATTCTGTAACACCCCAAGCCGAGGCTCGGAATATCACGGAAAACACATAGCACCAGGTGGAATTACAATAGAACAAACTAAATGCAATTAAAGATTCGGTGAATCCAAAACATAACGAAGCAAGTAACAAAATACAACAGGAGCAAATAGCCATCAAGTTAACATAATAACATCCAAAGATGGCAAACGATCCTAAGTATAATGCAAAAGGGAGGCCAATGAATCCTTGATTCATAAAGTCCATGGTCCGGGTTCACAGCAAGCAAAGCAATTAAACTCCACGCCCTGGAGAACCTGATTACCTGAAAAGTGTACTAAGCATAGTCAACACAAGGTTGGTGAGTTCGTAGTAATGGTCCACAAGGAACCATAAACAATAATCATAATGTACAAGTAGAGGCTAGACGTGACTTACAGTGAGCCTCTAAGTAACACAACAATATCCAATCAACAAAATCTCATAAGTACGTAAAGGCGTGTAAATGAATGCTCAATGATATGAATATCAAATGCAAGTACCAAATGCATAAATAGGTCAACATGCCTATCTTATGCGTGAACGCCAGTCACCAATGCAACGATACCCTTCTGTCATCACAATGAACAAGGCTGTATCTCAAAATCATCGAGATATATATGTCTATATACTCGGAGTCAGGCACTACATCCAAAATGGGTGCATACATCTATGCACCAGGATGTCGGCAATCCCCTGCCGAGGGTTATCAATAATGCATGCAATGCTTACAATCAAATGTAAATGCATCAGTCATGAACCAACAATCAATATACGATGAACTTGAACCAACAATCAATAATCGTAAGTTATAAGCCACTAATCAACATTCAACGAACGTGAACCAACAATCAATAATCACCAATCATAAATCAAATTTCAATTTAAACCAACTATACGTACATACACTTAAGAGGATTCTACTTCCTTTGAGACTCAGATGCTTATATATAGGGTCACCCGCAGCCTTCCCACCACATCTAAAACCCAATGAAGGTATAACCGACTATCATGTATGTACGTCAATTCCTAATACTAACGAAATACTTAACAAACATAAACCAAGTCAATCAATCAATCAATCAACAACGTAAGTAAACACGCAAGTTTACACTTTTCAGCCCGAATCTCAAGCGAGTAGGGAGATACGAAACTCACCTTGTCCGACAAAGAAGCTAGTATAAAATTACAAGCGGGTATTACGGTCCACACGTCCACAACCTATAATTATACATCAATATACCATAATGTCAACTCTAAAATCATAAACAAGTTGATTTAGCACAATTAGGTCAAGTCACAAACCCTAAACGCCTTTCCAACTTTAACGAGTAAGAACAAGACGCATTCGACTCGACCTTTTTAGAAAGAGAGAAGATTCATACAAAAAGAGTGTTACTACTAGAAACTAGACTCTCTTACGATTCCAACGACAGGTCATACGACTTATTTGGACTTACGGATCAAAAGTTATTAACGTTTGAAAAATCAACGCGCGTACTTTCCCAGTAACTATCCACTGCGTCGCAGTGAGCCAAAACCAAGCTCACTGCGCCGCAGTGGCTAAGTCAGACCAGGACCAGAAGTATGGCACTGCGCCGCAGTGAGCCTTTGCCAAGCTCACTGCGCCGCAGTTGGCTAACCATGACTTGACCAGGCCCTAGCCACTGCGCCGCAGTGGGCTAGGCCTAAGCCACTGCGCCGCAGTGGCCCAGTTCTGGCCAGAAGCAGCAGCAGCAGACCGAATCAAAAACCCAAAAACAACCCATAAGACATCCAAAACGATTTGTAAAGCCTTGTAACTTGATTTGAAGCATAATTAAACACCATTAACCATAAATAAACATAACCCAATCCACAATTTCAACCAAAACATCAAAATCATACCAAAACCTTCAAACCCTAATTTAAACCCTAATTTGACCTAAAACGAGATTTAAGCCGATTTAGGACTTGTAAAAGTTCAAGATGACTAGAAATGCATAACAAACATAAGTAGGTATAAATGGGATGAATTTGACTTACCAAAACTACTCCTTGAGCTAGAACCCGAAATTAGGTCCAATTGACAAAATGCAAGACCTCCACCTTTTGATTCTTCGATATGACGATAAAGTGGTATAGATGGCGATGAATCTAGTGTTATACCCTTTCTAAACACTAAGTAGATGGTAGGGAGAAGAGAAGAATGATCTTGCTTTGTTTTTGAGAGAAAGAGAGAAAGAGATAGATAGATAGAAATGAGAATGAGAGGGGGAGAAAGGGATAAGGGGGGAAATGGGTCATTGGGTGGCTGGTGGGTCTTGGACTACCCACGGGCCGACCCGCTCCCTTCACAAGTCACAACACAATAGCTACACATTTAAATACCGACCAACACATATTATCGACCCGAATATACCACATTGCCATTTAACTCACAAAACGACCCAATTAATTCATTAACTCAATTGTTAGTCAAATTACACATAAAGTCAACGGGTCAAAATTTACGGATGTTACAGAAGTCCAGAGCTACTGCCTTAAAATCCCACATTGTGTGCGCCGCATACAACTTCCATGCGCCGCACAAACCTCCAGACTTCACCAAATATGTATTTTCCATCTCGTCTTCACACGAACTCGTCCTCGAACCTTCTTTGTGCATCCATAAATCGTCTAAAAGCCAATTCTAACCATTTTGCACTCCTTGAACCTGAAATCACACAAACACTATGAAAGTATCGAATATTCGTGCATTTAACTCATAATTAACTCTAAAAATGGCTTATTAACGATATGGAAATATGTATAATTATAGACTCATCATGGTCCTTTTCTACCCATGGTAGAACCTGGAAGCAGCCTCTCTACCTTTGGTAGGGGTAAGGCTGTCTATATATCAACCTCCCCCATACACCATCAAAGACGGCATTGGGAGTTACTTTACATCAGCAATTAATTAGTCATAAGGCAACGGCAACGGCAATGGTACCCAATCCCGGCAAAAGTCCGGGGTAAGGGAGGTATGATGTAGACAGACCTTACCCCTACATAACGGTAGAGAGGCTGCTTCCAGATCCACCAGAGTGGAAGGGATCTCCGGCCCAAAAGTGATAAATAGGGTTAGATCCACTGGAGTGGAAGCCTTAATTCAGATCTCAGATCTAAAATTTTTTACCGTTTGAAAGGGAGACGGTAGAGAGAGAAAACTGCTTACTAGTAATTTTATAATTTTGGTAAAATTTAGTAGTCATAAGGACTTGGTAAAATTTTAGAATATACGGAGTAACTGTTAATTTTTTTTTTATAACAGTTAATCAATATTTGACATCAGGAAACACCTCACCATATAATGGTGAAGCCCTGCACTGCACGTACTATAGACTATGAGATGTAGACCAAAACCCGTTACAGGTGATTCAGGGAAAAAACCCACACACTTGTCACTCCTAAGAGTCGAAACCAAGACCTCTGGGAAAAACTAAGGATGCATTCATTTGCTAACTGTTAATGACTCAAACCAATATAATCTATTTATTAAGAACCAGACTAAAATGACCAACTATCCACTACAAAGCCATCAATGAAAATTGTGCAGCATGTCGTATTGTCTAAATTAACTTACAAATGAACTTGCTTTGTACATCATCCTGTTATCAATACATTCTCATTTTATAGTACTTATGACTATACTAATGTACCAAAAGAATCATATTTGCAGATGGGTTCTCAAGTTTTAGTAAATATTAGCCAGGTTCCAAATATCTATGAAAGCTTGGTAAGACCATAATTCTTGACATGTTTTTGATTTTTTTTACACATGAAATTGTTATATGCTACTGAATCCTTCTACATATAGATTTTGCCTTCAGTTATTAAAACCAAATTACCCGATAAATGCCCCTCCTTTAAGATTGTGGATTACAAACAAACAACATATGAAATCTGCTTGCAAATTTTGTGGGATGGTTGTCTTCGGCTGTTTGATGAGGAATGGACCACATTTGTTGAAACTCTAGATCTACAGGAGACCCAAATACTCTGTTTCGCCCAGCATGTAGGTACTATATTTATGGTCCGTGCATTCAATTATAATGGTCTCGAGTATCACAAATATCCTGGTGGAACTTATATTCCTGCATGTTTGGTCCAAGCAACTTACGAAAGCTACTCCAAGCAGGTTATCTATATAGAATATATCAACGTGTTTATTCTGACATTCATCATGCAATTTACCGGTACTAACCATTGTTCTTTATCAAATTGTAGATTTTACCACATAAATTTTCAGCAGAGTTAACTCTCAGAGAGGATCAGACTGAAAACAACACAGCGAGGCTGCATGGTGGAAAGCAAGACGTTGTTGTTATAGTGGATTATATACCACGTGTAGAAAATGAACCAAGAATGAAAGGGGATGAGAATGGAATTGCCCATGCATTCAGTGGATTACAATGGAAGACTTTTGCATCACATAACCATATTGATCACAATTTTTGCGTCCTTTTCCAAAAAGAAATCCAAACTATAGAGCACACTATTGTATATGGAGTCACTGTATTCAACCAGAGCGGTATTTCCTTGCAGACCGGTTCAAGAAAACGATGCAGTCAACCTATTCATAATCACAACATATCAAATCCTTGCTTTTACCAAAGACTCAGCGACAACACATTAGCAACCGGTTCACTGGTATTTCTATTGAATTTTACAAATATCTAAATCTATAATCATGTACCTATTATATGAGCAAGAAATCTGACCTCAAATTTGGTTACCACAGAGAATACCAAGAAAATTTGCAACAAAGCAGAAACTCCACATTTACAAGGAAGCTAGAATTCTTTATCGTCATATGTTGCTGAAAGCTGTGCTCAAAACAACAGAAGATACAAACAAGAAGAACCCCTAGTTACATATAATCACCGATTGGAAATCATTCACTCAACAGACTGGGATCGTTTCCGGGAAAAAACAATGGTTTGAACTACTTCGTGAATTCTGCATAGATAATGAAAGACTGTGTTTTGGATTATGTTGAAGTTATCTCTAGGCATCCTAAGTTTATCAGTTTACCCGAATTGTTTGTAACAAGGTATTATATAACACATCTTTTGATACATTAGCCAATATGAAACCCAGTCATGTATTACACCAACTGAAGTTAACTAAATTCTTTTGAATGAATCATATTATCATATGTATTAACTGTACAGTTCATGGTCTTATGCAATTTGAAGTGAAGCAAACATGTTGTGATATTTGGGAAAATTGAATATGAAACTTTTTTTTACAAACTTTTTATTATTTTTTACTAGGTTTTTATCAATTTTTGTTGGTTACATTGTATTCAAATTTGACTATATAGGTAATTTTCCCTATATATAATAATGGCTACAGTAGGAGTATTCGTCTTGAAAAAAATAGTGCAAAAAATATTCGGCAAATTGTCAGCACAACACGACCCATTTAGTAGAATACGAAAGGTAGGATCCAGCTTTAACAGTATAGCTTGCAGACAATATTCGGGAAATTATGAGAAAACAAGGTCCTTTTTTTCCTTTTTTTTACACTTACACATTTTTGTTAAAAAAAACTTTTGAAAAGTTAACATTGTGAATGCTAAGGACCATACAAGCCGTATTTGTACATTTGTACATAAGTGTCAGATTTTGTTTTTCTTTCAAAACAGCATTTGATTTAGTCTAGAAAGATAGGTAATGTCCATAAAACAAGTTGAAAACTAGGATAACGATACAAACTCGTATATTTCATACGTCAACGAAATGCGATACAAAATGATCTTGAACATTAAGACACTTTTCCTAAAACGCATGCCTTTGTCGATCCTAAACGATCTCTGTCACCGCTTCGTCGAAAACAAGACTTAAGAACAGGTGAAACTAATACGCAAACCACTGATGCTTGGTTATTATGCATCTCCACTTTCAACTGAGATATTATCGGAATAATCCATATCATCAACATCAGAGTCATAGGTATCATCTGTATCGAAAGATGAATCACTAAGGGTATAATCAGGGTGTCCAATCACTGAAGCACAGTTTGGTGGAGAAGAAAACCCATTAGCCTCAAGACGAGCAAGAACCTAATAACAACAAATAAACATATTTACAAAAAAGTACTCCAGAAGAAGTTGAGTAGCTACGATAAAAACAATGTTAAGTATGAAAATATGTGCTAACATTACAGAATACAAGCATATACAAACCGAAGCTGACTCAAATAGGTAACTATAAATACCCAAGCTGATTCAGCTTGGTAATTACTGTATAAGCTAACTCATTCTGTAAGAAAAATTCAAATCAGTGCAGATAATTAAACAATGCTAATTTACTAAGCCAACATAATATTAAATCACAACTTGGACAACCCGTTTCTGACTCATGTATCATTAGATCATATGCGTATAAGTATATAAGTGCCCTATTTTTTTAAGATTAAGTCTTTAAAGATCAACTTTCGATATGAATTTTTTTTCACAAGTACACATAATGCAGAAAAGTAAAGCAAAACCTTTTACCCGGTAACATGAAAATCCAATGCAAATGCGTTCGACATGTTGTAGGCTTAGTATGAGACGCTTCAACACCTCTTCTTCATCTCGCTTATAAATCCGACGATGTATTCCCGTTATTGTATAATCTAAATTAGCCACCGACAACGACGAAACATTTTGCAACAATATATTCGTACATTCCATACACTTGTCAATTGTAAGTGATAAAATATTAGGGGCGATTATTACAATATCTCCACCTTCTAGAGAAAATAATCGACGTAAAACCAACTCTTTAACACTATTCAAATTAATGTCAAGCAATGAAGCCTCACAAGAGTCAAACGTCAAAGTTTTTAACAAAGGGCTACCGGATAGAATATTTTGGAGCAACTGTTCTTGTAGTTTTGTATGCCCAATACATAAATAGGTAAGGTTGTTCCAAGTGATATCAACATTAGGATGGAGTATGCAGTATTGTAAATGGAGATCTGTAAAATGAGAATTCATGTAAAACGAATCAGCTTCAATCGAATAAGGTTTAGAGAAATCATAGTAACATAATTGAAGCGTAAATCGTTTAACGTTTCTACTAACAGTAAAATCGATCCATTTATTGACCATAGAAACAAATGAAATAGTACAAAAATTGGCTTTGAATTCAAATTCATCAAGTCTTTCTAATGACTTAGGGTTTCATCAACAGAGTTATACAAATCTGAAAGAAATTTCCGGGCAGTCCAGTCAATAATTTCTTTAGGTGGTTCATGCATAAAATCATAAAAAACAAGTTTAGGAACTGAGCGCCAGAGTTGTTGCCAACGTTTCGAAAGTATACCTGTTCTAATAATTTGTTTCGATGTCGGCAAACGATAAAGGATTTCACCGATGATTACACCATCGGGTAACTTACTTATTCGATCTTCTTCTGTTTCTGTACAATGGATTCGTATCACTTTTGATGACGTTTGCTCATCTTCGATTGTATTGAAATTTTGTGTGGTGGAAGAATCAGCCATACGGATATTTTTACTTTTTTATCTATTGTTTTCTAATGCTATGTTCTTGAGTTTGATTTAGGAAAGATAATTGGCCAAAGGATAAAAAACAAAATATATAGCATTTGAATAAAATATATAACATTAAAAAGTTATAAAAGAATAAAATGTGAAGTGTAAAAAAAGGTATAAAAAACAAATATTAAAAAAGATTAAAAAAAGACAAATTATATAAAGTTAGGGGGTAAACATAATAAAAAGGAAACAGGATGGGCAGAAAATAAAAAAAAAAAGAGGGCGGAAAAAAAATACAAAAAGGAGGGGGCAAATTGTAAAAACAAAAAAAAAAGTACTCGTAAAAAATAACAAACTGTAATGTAAGGTTTCGAACCCGTGACCATCCATCTTCCGGATGAAGCCACAAACCTTTAACCCAAGCCACACTTTTGCTTTTTATTTGACAAACATTATATTTAGCTTAATACGGCGGATAAGGACAATATAATTTTTTTATGATATTATATATGTGTTAATATTGATTGTTAATTAAAATTTTGTATTTTTTATATTCATTGTTGGTTGGTACCAAACAACAAAATTCATTCTCTTTGCACATACTAGTTTTTTTCTCACATTATTCATGCTATTACATTTCTATTCATTATGATCCCCTCTATTACCTTAATTGACCAATGATCACAACTCTCAATTTACCAAAGCTAAGCTTAGCTACGGAACCTCTCACATGTTAATTTTGAACCCATAAAATTAAATTCATGGGGGCCATGTAATTTTTATAAGGGAGTATAGATATAATTGAGATGTGAGGGCCCAAGCATTTATTCATTAAATAAGAAATATTAAAAAAATTAGTATGTGAGAGGTTTCAGTGTTCCACACATACGCTTAGGTGTCAGACAGCCTTATATTAACTTTTCTCATATATATATATACATTATATATAATATATTAGAACTACCAATCTTCTCAACTTCCCAACCTAATAGACATTTCCTTATATTTATCGTTCAATTCCTAAAATAACTAGACATGCTAGTACGTCATAACCTACTTTACTCGAGTCGTTCTAATAGAACAAATCAATTTTGTTTAAAGCATAATTTATTTTCATATTTAATTTTCATTTATCTAATATATTAGAAAATTTGCAAGGTTAAATAACAATGGAAGTTTACAATTATATAAATGCGTCAAATGAAAAAAATATGAATATTGTAAAGTCCCTCACACGATGGTTTAACCCACGAGTGTAAAATACAAGACAAGTATGAACTAGAATCGGACTAGTATTACTTCAATATAAATATGCAACAATATAAACAAAGTAATAAATGACTTAAGCAATATTTAAACAAGTAAATAAATGGTGGAACACAAATGTAGTTTTCAAGTGTATTTTCTTTATTGATGTATAAACAAAATACAAGATCGTTGCGGAACCTAGATATTACACGTATGTAAGTATCTAAACAATCTTTGAATTACAAGTGATCTATACTTGCTAAATAAACTCCTTTGATCGATATACTTAGAGTTGTGAAGTATAACTGTTTAGATCGAGAGTATTTAACAAGTTCACCTTTATGCTAAAAGTGATTTTCTCAAGGAAATGACTTTGTATTTATAGGCGACAAAATTCACCAGTGAATTTTGTGCCGTACAAATATGGTTGGCATACTTTTAATGATCCGACAAGAACATTAAATGTATTGGATAAGGAATAAGGATAAAGTCACATCAAGTGCAAGTGTATCCTTTTATCCAACCACCTTAACACACGTATACTTTGGTAAAGAACAAGTGGGTTGTTCTTTGGAAAGTGTGTAAAAGGCTTAAAGTCAAATCCTCGATATCAGTGTTCAGACTTGTAAGGTCTAGAACACAGACAATCCTCCAGTGTTCAGATCTGGTAAGACTTCCAGTGGACTCCGCCATTTGTCAGTCTTCTTTATTCTTACTTCAGTCTTTGACTTCAGTGAGAACGTCTTCAGTAGAGTAGATCTGGACTGGGGTGAAGTCCAGTGAGATAATCTGGAGAATACTCCAGATTCCTATACAAGTATTTGCTCACTGGTCTTCAAATATTTCTGGACAAATCTTCAGAGGGACTCCAGATTCCAAGTCTGGAGTAGGTCTAGTAGAACACGTTTCTGGACAGATCTTCAGTAAGGCTCCAGTAGTCGAGTCTGGAGCGAGTCCAGTAAATCTGGACTAAATCTGGACCTAACAAATATACGAAAAGTTAAATATTGTCAAAAAAAAAATTTAATTTAATTTAGTAGTTTTTTTTATATGGTTCTTATTTATTTTTAGTTTACTTTGATTTTAACTAGTGTCATGAGTTAATAGTTAGGACTTAGGAGCATTTAAAGAAATGATATACCGATAAATGCTTCATACCCATGCCTAGGGAGACAGAGGTCAAGAGTTTTATCCTCATGTATGACAAAGATGGATGTCCTTATTTTGGTTATCTTAGATAGAACCCAGAAGCAGCCTCTTTACACCGTTGGTGGCAGTAGCCGCGACAAGTAGTGTAACTAATTTATTTCATTAAGTGTAACTAAGCGTATTACGGTATATGAGCGTATTAAAGTATTTAGTTGAATTATTTTATTTCGGTTTATGGAAACGGTCTTTATAGTCTCTACCTTTAGATAGAGGTAAGACTGTCTACCGTTCACCCTCGTACACCCCGCTCAGGGATTGTGTCATGTTGATGTATTTTATCTTGGGTTAACCAACAAAATAAGTATTTTATTGTATATATAAACAATCAAGGTTTACAATCCCAATGAATCACTACAAATAATATGCTAGTTAATTAAAAAATTTTGTCACGATTTTATGTGTGTAAAAATGTTGGCATTCAATAAGTAGACACTTTTTATTGTGAACTTTCATATTTAATCTGTCACACCCCATTTGTCCACTCTACATTTTTAGTTAGCGTGAACAAATAGTGTGTTATACAATTCTTATATGACATTTTTTTTTGGAGGTGTGGATCATTTGCTCGCAACAGGGGATCTAGCTTACGTTATCTTAACGAGCTCCGCGATAGAGAGCCCCTCACCCTCAATACCTAGTAGGAGGAGAAACTTCCAACTAAACCGCCTGAAGGCACGACATTTCACACTAAAAATTGTAGACTTTCAAAATACCACAACTTTTAGTATGGATAAATATCTACACAATTTTATTTCAACATAATTTTGTACACATAAAAGCGTGATCAAATTAATAATATATTCACGCGAACTAAAAGTGTGGATAATTGTGAGATTATATTTAGTAACCCAGTGGCCACCAGCCGCCACTTTCCAGGGGAAGTCTTGGGTTCGAGTCTTGCCAAAGGCAAACTTGAGATAATCAGGGGATTATTAAGTGGTTGAGAATCACCTGGACACTAGCCTGGCTGGGGGATTAGTGGGTACCAAATGGTACATGGGATCAGGGGGTTTCCATCCAATTACCCATATATTTAATGAATCTACAAATATACAGAGTAATAAAATCAAAGGGCGAGATAATGAACAAGAATTAGTGGAGTACAATGTATGTCATCTAATGAAACGAAGATTTGAGTCCCATTTACTGTATTTGTAGTTGTGGGTTATTGGGGGTTTTAATTTAAGATAAGGTCTAGATATTTGCGTGCGAAAAATAAGGATTAAATTAATAAAAAATTGGCTCACGCCCGTATAGTGGTTAATTAAGCGTATGTCTACTAAACTCTAGCTATATAATTTGTTTTTTTCTCATTTCATTCGTATTGACCCTTACGAATCATCTCCACCACCTATCGGTCATATCGTGTCGGCATTATCTAAAAAGGTATATATATTCTCCACCGATTTCCTGATTGTCCAAACATTTGAATCTGCATCTTATTCTATTTGATCACATCAGAATCATCAGTTTGTGTTGCAGTAGATTTAGGTTTGCTGGATTTTATTTGTGCGCTTGATCTTGTTAAAACTGGCAAGTATATTATTTAGTATTAAAAAAAATATTACGGCCAGATCGAGTAATTCCGACGAGTATTCATATTTTTCTGAAAAATAATATACTTTTCTTATACGCAATGACTTGCATCTTTCTTTTCTAAAGATTTATCGTTGCAGGTTAAGCTATTTTATAATAACTCTTTAATAAAATCCTTTTTATTATATTTTAGAGAGAGAATTTTTATTTCTTCTCGTAGATCTAGATCTGAGATCGAGATCCGGTTTCTTCTCATTCGGCTTTGCTCCTTATTTTTCTAAAAGATTTATCAAAGGAGGAAAACCTTTTTATTAGATTTTTAGAGAGAGCGTTTTTCTCTCTTCTATTTAACCTTGGGTTTTCTAGTTATTTCATAAAAGAAATGAAATGAAAAGAAGATGGGTGAATAGGAAAGAAAGAGGTAAGTTTCTTTCCTTTGATTACCTCTACCCCATGATACAGAGGCTGCCTCCTAAGGACCTCCGGCCTAGGGTATTACCCTTGAAAAAATAGTCTCGACGACTAGCCGGAGCTAAAGCGGAGATAAAGGACCGTTGAGATCTCAGATCTCATTTAGAGAGAGACTCTCTTCACATTAACTTCTACTAGATTTTCTATTCATTTACTTTCTACTCTTTTCACTTCCTTTGCTAAAAAAAACTCAAGAACACAATACTGTATTTTAAAACCTCTTTGAATCATTTCCTTTCCATCCTAAATCAAACTCAAGAACATAAGGTTAAATGGTAGAATGGTCATGTGTTTGCACACTTTTTACAAAATTGATACAGTTACGTCGTTCACTTTAGTCAAGCCAATTGTAAATGTCTCACACCACAATCCAATCTCTTTTCTTTTTTCAAACACATAACCAGTTGAAAATCTCCAACCACCATTCACTGTTTTTCACCACCATACCTGCGGCCATCCCTTTCTCCGTCAGTCAATTCGAACATCGCATCTACTGTGAGTCCCTTAATTAACGAGATGGTTTACCAATAGAAAGTGTAAATACAACAAGTCTAATAATCACTAGATTGGACTAGTATTACTTGTAAATAAAGATGCAAGATATATAAACAAAGTAATACAAGACTTAAAGCAATAAACAAATAAAGTGGACCATTATGTATGTTTCATGGGTATTTCATTTATTGATGTTTAAATAAAATACAAGGTTGTTGCGGAATCAAGATAACACAATTAAGTGAGTATCCTAACAACCTCTGAGTTACAATATGATCTATATTTGTCAAATATCTCTTTAGGATCGAGATACTTAAAGTTGTGAAGTATCCCTGTTTAAGATCAGAGTATTTGGACAAATTCACTTAAATGCAAAAGGAATGCTTAAAAGTATTTTTGTCAAGGAAATGACTTTTGTATTTATAGGCAACAAATTCACCAGTGAATTTGTGCCGTACAAATATGGTTGGCATACATTTAATTGATCCGACAAGAACATTAAATGTATTGGATAAGGAATAAGGATAAAGTCACATCAAGTGCAAGTGTATCCTTTTATCCATCCACCTTAACACACGTATACTTTGTTAAAGAACAAGTGGATTGTTCTTTGGAAAGTGTGTTTAAGGCAAAAGTCAATCCTCGATATTAGTGTTCAGACTTGCAGGATCTAGAACACTCAACAATCCTCCAGTGTGCAGATCTGGTAAGACTTCCAGTGGACTCCGCCATTTGTCAGTCTTCTTTCTTCAGACTTCAGTCTTTGACTTCAGTCAGAATGTCTTCAGTAGAGTAGATCTGGACTGGGGTGAAGTCTTCAGTGGGCTAATCTGGAGAATGCTCCAGATTACCTGTACAAGTAAATGCTCACTAGTCTTCAATTATTTCTGGACAAATCTTCAGAGGGACTCCAGATTCCAAGTCTGGAGTAGGTCCAGTAGAAACGTTTTCTGGTCAGATCTTCAGTGAGCTCCAGTAGTCGGGTCTGGAGCGAGACCAGCAAAACAAGTTTCTTAACAAACCTAAATAAGGTTTCCAT
>CM067167.1:306084676-306177652 GCA_034093135.1 Erigeron breviscapus
GGTTATGTTTATTTATGTTAAAACATGTTTGTTTTAAGCTTCAAAATGAGTCTTGGATCATCGCTTGACGATTTGGGGGTCAAAAATGGGGTTTGGGTGAAGTTGGATCGCATTTTGTACTCAAAAATCTCCAGGTCTGAGCCCAGTCGCGCCGCGAGCTCCTGCTCCTCGTGCCGCGAGCCCGTGTCCAGTCGAAGTCAGTGACTTTCTCGCGTCCCGCCTCGCGCCGCGAGCTTTCCTGCTCCTCGCGCCGCGAGCTCCTTCTCCTCGCGCCGCGAGTTTCACCTGTTTTGCACATCAGTTTTCAAACGTTAATAACTTTTGATCCGTAACTCCAAATAAGTCATATGACCTATCGTTGGAATCGTGAGAGAGTCTACTTTCTCATGGTAAAGTCCTTTTGATCTGAATCCTTTTCCATTTCTAAAAATGTCGGGTCAAAGTGTTATAGTTCATGCTCGGGAGAGTCATTAAGGCGTTGTGGGATTTGGCGTGACTCAAACTTACTTAACCAACTTGTGTAGGGTTATAGAGTTAATTTTGATGACACCATGATATATATTGATAGGTTGTGGGCTCGTGGCGGTCGTTGGACATTTATAGCTCGATATTAACTTGTCGTTTTGCTTGGAAATCAAGGTGAGTTCCGTAGTTCCCTACTCGCTTGAGATTCGGGCTGAAAAGTGTAAAAATTATGTGATTACTTGTTATTTGTGTTTGTAAATGATTGTTGGTGTTGTTTGATTTTACTCACGTACAAAATGTCTAGTTGGTGACATTGGATGAATGATGGATAGTTTTGCTTTAGTGTTTGATGGGTTTGAATGTGATTGTGCTATTGTAAGGTATTAGGGTAGAAGTACATACATAGAGGTCGGTGTTACTTTCAAAGGGTTTTAGATGTGGTGGGAAGGCTGCGGATGACCCTATACATAAGCATCTAGAACTTAATGAAAGTAAAACCCTCCGAAGTGCATGTACACGTTATTTAGAGGAGTTGATGGATATTGGGAATGTGTTGGGATGTTAATATACGCTTTGTTATACTTGACTTGTGCGGTGCACACTCAAACATACTTTTATTGTTGCATTGATGACGTTATTGATACGCATTTGATATACATCATGGTCTTACATACGTACGACACATGATCTGACGTTAATAATTCGCGTACTCATTTATTATGCGATGTTGCTTTACCCCATATGATCTTGTAGTGATTTGATATTGTGATTAGGATAGTTGTACATACAGGGAAGACGACGATACCTTTAGTGAATTATAGATGTGGTGGAAGGCTGCGGGTGACCCTATATATAAGCATCTATGATTCCTTAAAAGTAAAGTCGTATGAAATGTATGTGCAATGTAATTATGGTTGATTCTAGTAAAGGATTGAGATATATATATTATTATGATTATTATTACTATTTAGGATGGACGTGCATACATGGAAGTCGGTTACGCCTTCAAAGAGTTCTAGATGTGGTGGGAAGGCTGCGGGTGACCCTATATATAAGCATCTAGAACTTGATGAAAGCAGAATCCTCCTAAGTGTATGTGCATGTAGTTTATTTTGCGTTAATTATTGATGGTTGACGATTGTTGAATTGTGGTTGGTGTTTGTACGCGGTTCACACGCAAGCTTAATATATGTTTATACGCGGTTCACACGCAAGCATATATATATTTTTACGCGGTTCACACGCACGCGGTTCACACGCAAGCATGGCCTATTTATATACGCGGTTTACACGCAGGCACACCCTATTTGGTGCATTTGTGGCATGATTGTTATGAGTTCGATTTACGATATGATATTGCATTATGACCGTTTATGCTTTTAGGCACATGTATTGATATTTACATCAGTTGTGCTCATTTATTACACGCTTACTTGTTTGTGTGATTTGATTGTGGACGATATTGTGTTACTTAGAGGCTCACTGTAAGTCATGTTTCACCTCTACTTGTATATTGTGTTTATGGACGATGGTTCTTTATGGACCATTACTACGAACTCACCAACCTTGTGTTGACTATGCTTAGTACACTTTTCAGGTAACAAGGCTATCCAGGACATGGAGTTTGATTAGTTTGCTTGCTGTTGAACCCGGACTTGGACTTATATGGATCAAGGATCTATTTGCCTTCTTTTGCATTGTACTTAGGACCGTTAGCCATCTTTGATGTTCGGTGGTAATCTTTGATGATGACTTGCTCTTTATGTATTTTGATTCTTGTTTAACTTACTGTATGGATTCACTGAATCCTCTATTTGCATTTAGTTCATGTTCTACATTAATTCCACCTTGTGCTATATATTTCCGTGATATTCTGAGCCTTGGCTTGGGGTGTTAAGAAATAGTTACACAAATATTAGTTATATAAAATTACCCAATTTGCCCCTAATGAGCTAATTTACTCCATCAACCCTTATCTTACTAATTTACATCCTAAATACTCGACTTTTAAGATATATCCACTGCCACTTTTAAATCAATTATATTTACACTACACTACTCGACGCCGCCACCAGATCGCCGTCGCCGACACCACCACTGCATTGCGCTGGTGATGTGCAAAATCGAGTCTTAAATTTATAAACAAGAACTACCTAATGACCGACTACTACACACTTTCGGGCAGTGTACTCGTTCTTATATAGTACAGCTAAAAGGCAAGTCCATGATCGAACACAAGGACTTTTGTTTATAAAAATGCAGTTTAATGTAATTCTAGAAGATGGGGGGTTTTGTAACCGAGTTGTCACGATGCTTAAACTAATAATAATAAAAGACAATGGAATCCGGTATTACCGGGGCAGGTTGCTTCAGAAGAAACTCAGAAAATATTTAATATAAAGACAATAAAAATTAAAAGCATCATCTACTTCGAATCAGATCCATAATAGTTCAGGTTGCATTTAAAATAGTTGATACAATAACCGGGCATCAAGCAAATCACTAGACAAGTTCACGTGGTACCACCAACCGCTAGCAAGTCCGTATCCTCTACCTAAAACCCCTAACCAAAGAGTTCCACTATAACCGTGAGTACCACCCTTTTCGTTTATAGTTTTCCTAATTAGTTAGTTTGTTTTGTTATTTAAATAATAGCTTTGCCTAATGTGGGGTAACGTGGTATCACCAACCGCTATTCTCACTTAACAGATTAATTCCTATTACTATTATATTGTTCACTATTATACCATGAAGTAGTGCTAATTGTTCATAGACAAACAAATGAAATCACATATGCATGCAACTGGTACTACCAACGAAGCACACATATATCACAACAATAATAATAACAAATGGCAAGAAATTAATTCATCAAGATCACGACAAAACATTAAGTGTACCAACTAAAACATCACAACCGTCACATAATTATTTCACGTCATCTAGTAGACGACAAAACTTAGCCCATAAATGGACTAATAAAATATTAACTAACATTAATATAAAATAATTAATCATTGTATTAACAAGAGTCTAACACAAAAACAATTATGAAATGTTGTAATGCTTAAATAACCAAGAAAAGAAAACAAACACTAACAATATTGGATGAAAATTTGATGTTGCTGCTTGCACTTGAAGTCGAACTGAACCAAAGAGGGGATTGTCCTATTAGCTGCTGTTATTTTCGAACTAAAAGCCAAAAGGCTTTGCCTTTGGCGGCTGCTAACCCCACAAGACACACCCTCAGCCTTGAGCGGCTGTGAATAACCACCATTCTCTCCAAAGATACAATTTATACTCCTATTTCTTTTGTTGACCTTCTGCTCACGTGACCTACTTGGACCAAATCCCCTTCTCTTTTTTTTAGTTTTTCCATTCTTCATTTTAGAAGCCCATGAATGAAACTTTAGTCCCTTAGCCGAGCCCAACACTTCCAACTTCCAAGTAATTTGGACTTAGTTTTCGTCTCACATGCAAAATAGAGTGCAGCAACATATTTTAAGCTTTTTATTATACTTTCACCGTATGAACCTACAATTCGAATAAATCATCGATTAAGTATCAAAAGTCCATAAAATTGAGCAAAATGTAAAAATAAAAGAAATGATATCGCGTAAAATAATATGTATAAATTAGGGGATATCAGCGGGTAATGTGCTAGTGTCCATTAACACGCATGACGTCTTTAAGTCGCAATTCT
This sequence comes from Erigeron breviscapus, assembly GCA_034093135.1. Taxonomy (NCBI): domain Eukaryota; kingdom Viridiplantae; phylum Streptophyta; class Magnoliopsida; order Asterales; family Asteraceae; genus Erigeron; species Erigeron breviscapus. Next base: position 306,088,845 of record CM067167.1, read on the forward strand.
AAAATTTAGAACTACTATTAGTTGGTTAGTTATAATCTAAAATTAAAAAAATAGAAGTTTCATTTATGGTCATTTTAATATTTGAATGAAAGATTTTGTAAACGAAATAATTTAATTTCTCATTTATTTACTTGTTTTAAACTTTATAAAATATCAAATAGAATAAAATATCATGTAAATAGGCAACATCAAATAATTTACTTTTCTGCTTTCATTTAAAATTTATCTATTTGATAAAATCAAATTATGTATTTGATTTTTTAGCTATATATTGAGTTCTTTTTGTGCATTATATTTTTTGGCTCATCACAATTCTTATACAACTTTAAAAGTAAAATTAAAAGTGATATTAATATAATTTAAAATAAAGATTAATTTATTCAAGATCAAATTTCTTACCTATGTTTGTTTTTTCTTTGTGAGATTGGAAAATCCTACGAAAATCTTGTCGTTTTAATAGTAGCAATTTATGCTAAAGAAATATACTTACTAAAAACACTTTAAAATAATTAATTATAACCAAAGAATTCAATTTCAATCCAATTAGATTTGAAGGACTAAAATTTAACAAAAAAGTTAAAATGACAAAGCTTTTTATTATGTACGGGTACAAATTAAAATAAAAAGAGGATTAAGTTAAAATTAAAATTAAGTTTAATGGCCTAACATGCCAAATCATGAATTGGAAAAAAATATTTTGACTTCAATAAAAAGTGAGATAACCAACTCCACTTAGGTGGGTTGGTCATGGGTATCTTCTAAATCCACTATGTGGGCCCCGGAGGTGAGTTTTTCCCAAGGTCTCGGGTTCGAGTCTTGGGTTTCTCATCTCAAGGTATTTTCCATGAGGAGAGGGTTGGAGGTCCAGCAAATCGCTGGTTAAAATTGCTTCCAGCACGTCTGAATCGAAACTAACTTTACAAAAAAATAAAAAAAAAAAAAAAAAAAAAAAAAAAAAAAAAAAAAAAAAAAAAAAAAAAAAAAAAAAAAAAAAAAAAATAAAAAAAAAAAAAAAAAAAAAAAAAAAAAAAAAAAAAAAAAAAAAAAAAAAAAAAAAAAAAAAAAAAAAAAAAAAAAAAAAAATAAAAAAAAAAAAAAAAAAAAAAAAAAAAAAAAAAAAAAAAAAAAAAAAAAAAAAAAAAAAAAAAAATAAAAAAAAAAAGAAAAACTATAATTAGAAAGTTCGGCACGCGACTTTCAATATTGACTTTATGTTTATTATTAATAGAATTTCGTTATGCTAATTTATCCGCTTAACTGTAAATCAATATCATAACCATGTTCAAATGTTTGTCCTGTTAGACATATATCAAAACGAGAGTAAGTACCCGCGCGTTGCGGCGGTGAGATGGTGTGGGTGATAGGTCATAAAGTGTGATAGGTCATAGAGTGTGATAGGCAAATGCCTTAGCCGTACAGGCTCCGCCCTCGGATTTAAAAATTCGTCGAAAGTATATCGAATAACATCTCTAATGAAAGAGCATGAAATTTTAAGAACACCCATATAATTTTTATAATTTATCGATGTACGGTTTTTAAGATAAAAGATTTTGAATGAATTAGAGGAATAAAATGATTTATGGAAGAGAGAGAAAAAATGAGTGGTTGAGATTTGAGGAGAGAGATGAAAATGAAAGTTGAAAGTTGTGGGGCATTGATGTATGGTACATCATGCATTATCATGTGTACATTGTTGAAATTGAAAGTTGAAAGTTGAAACTTTATTTGCTTTATAATATAGTATAGATAACCAAAACAAACATAAGAAAGAATAACGATGAGCGAAGTCCAAGATACGGAGGAAAAAAAACCCATAACCATGCTTATAAGTTTGTTATATCTATTTATCTATCTATACATGTTATAAAACAGTAGTTATCCTGACATTTTAAAGTCATCCATATCAACTCAAAACAATCCTTCAAAATTGCACCTAGGATTTATCCTATGTGGCATCTTCATATTTTTTTTACAATATTATATACCAAAAAAATATAAATAAAACTTTTCTCATATTTACCAAATCAAATCTTAAATATATGTATGAAAAAATAATATTTATGTAAAAAAAACAAATCAAATCTTCAATTGAAAAAAAAAACTAAGCCCATACCATGATATTATCAAATCCCAAAACTATCCTATTTCAAATTTCCTACATCAAACTAAGCTAACGACGGCTTTAGGAACATTAAAATTTGAATATACATCCCTTTTATTTCCATTTTTCTTGTGGTTCATATCAAAGGTAATTTCTTATAGTAAATCAATGTAATTACTTATTATTATTTGTTTAGTCTATGCAAAAAGTATTTTTTATCTTCTTTCTTTGATTTACAACAACTAAAAATTATATATTTTTTAGCCAATGGATTGGTGGTCCATTGATAAGGTCTTAGACTTTCTCACTTTTTACATTTTTATGAGTGGATTGTTAGGGGGGTGGTTTGAGAGTCCTGTGTTTTATCCAAGTATGCCTAGTTCGAGCTCCGCATACAGATAGAAAATGGTCTATTGTCATGACCTAAGTAGTTAATGACAAAAATTTCGGTGTTTCGGTCAAGGACTGGTAAGCGAAATATCGGTTTTTTCGATGGTATTTTGGTGGTATTTCGGTAATTTTAAATATTAATATTTTATATATTTAAATTTTTATATTTTATATAATATATCTATAATTTTTTAGTATATAGAAGTTTGCATATAATATTTATGTAATTTTGAGTTTAAGGTCACTAATCCTTACAAATCACTTGTACCATCTTGTAAGCTTTATATGTATGACTAATAATGCAGTACTACAAAACAAATATTGTTACCTTTTAACATTATATATTAGTATATATATATACAAAAGAGAACGAGCTTATCTACAGTGAAGCAAGCAGGCTGCTGCGCATAGTGTGACATAAGTCACTTACATTAGGCGTGACATAAGTCACTCATCACATATAAGGTGTAAGTTTGTGTGTAGGCGGTCATAAGACCTAACAGGGAACCTCACACCCGACTGGATAGATTAAAGTTTACCCCTATTAATCGTCGTGCTTTCGGGCGGATTAGTAGGGGTTTTCCCCCCATTGGGTATTTGAAATAGGCATTTCTACTTCGAGAGAGCTCTCTAGCGCGAACCCGGTTAAGACAACGTATGCTAGACCTCTCGCTGTCGAATCGCGACACGAAGTTTCAAGCGAAATTCACTTTCAAAAAAGTTAGAAGAATATATTATTTCCATTAATAATAATATAAAGACAATAAAACGGACGGTAATTAGATATCAAATCTTAATTTGAGCTCCTTTTAAAAAACCTAATTTTGACATAAATGTCTAAAAACATCTACAGGTTCCCAAAAGTAGCAAAGGTGCAAGACATTTCGAATTTAATGATTCAAGTCAAGATAAAACCTCAGTTTTTATCTCCGGGTGTCAATTACAGGGTTCATTTCATCTTCAAATTTTGTAATTCAACAAAATCTCAAGCTAAACGGATGTACGTCTATCTAAAGTACAAAACGAGGAATGAAACCTTACATGCATATTTTGCAACACGGAGAAAGGATGGTTGGATGATGATTGAATTATGTCCGTTCTTGTATCGCAAGGATGATAACAATTTCGAGGTTCTACTAGAAAGCTTTTCACGATGCTATTGTGGAAGTAACACAATATATGTCGAAGGAATTGAGTTTCAAGCCATTGACAATGCAAGTTTGAAAGAACTCTTTTGTTTCTATACTAGATTTCTTTTGTTTTTACATTTAAGATCAGAGGGGAAGAATAGAAACATTATCATGTTCAATATAAATTTATAAATTGGTTTTTAATCATTATGCAGGCCATACATGAAGAAATAGATGAGAAGTTAAAGGGAATCCAAGCAAATGACAATGCTAGCTTTGAAGTAGTCCTTTGTTCCCATTACTAATTAAATTTACTCTACTTTATTTCAAAAATGAGCCAACTGTATAGGCAATATTATCACGTTCTTCGTTACATGTTCATTAAATTAAATAGTCCTATTAATTATGTGCAGGTATTAAAACATGAAGAAATCGAGAAGACAGAGTTGCGCGAAGTAAATGCGAGTTTTAATAGTTTGAAATTTGATTGAAAAGCTTGTTAGATATCTGTTAGAAATTAGAACAAATGCATATGTGGGAAACATTATACTCTACACTTTTAAATGTAACACGGTCTTTACAATGTTTATGCAGGTGAAAAATGAAAAAATCGAACAAAGAGAAAGAAAGAGAAAGAAATTTAAGGTGCAACAACTACCAAGTACTTCTGATTTAGTTTCAATGTATATTCCTTATGGTTTTGGTAACTAATTTTTAACCCTTGGATCAGTTAATTTCACTAAGCAAAGCGAACAATAAGAAGCATCTTATGCCGGCGAAGGTGATTCTGTGTAACTCTACAAAAGTAAAGCTTATTCATTTGAAAGCCTCGGCCCGATCCAGGTTTGCCTATTTTTAAACTATTTTTATTAGTTTGATTTTGTCATCTATAAAAGCAAAATCTAATTATCTGAAATTTTAATATTCTTGTATGTTGTAACGGAACACCAAAGTCATGACCAAAATTGGGTTAACTTCTTGGATGTAGATTTACGGCCTCTCTGTGTCTTAAAAAACTTACATGTATCTACCCTGTAAGGTTTATTTAATCACATGATATATATACACATACAGATTTGAAGAGGTGGTTGAGCTGCTGTCACAACAATTATTCCGTATCAAGTGCAGGATTAAAAGTCAAATATTACAACCTAATACAGAGTATGCATGTTATCTCGTGTTCAAGTTTTCAGAAAAGTGTGTTGGGCTCCATTGTCCAGTGGTAGTACGCGATCTATACAACTGGAGAAACAAAGAAATTGGAATCGTTTATTTTAGATCCCCAAGCTATTGGGATGTAAGTGCATGATTCTGTTGACAACAGCAACAGCGATTTGATCAGTATATGTTTATGTTTTGTAATATGTAATTATAGACTTATGTTATGTTTAAACTTGTTATTTGGACTTAAGTAATGTGAATGATTACATATTGATCAGAGTTTTGGTATGTTTAATGTTTACGACTTGTATGAATGTGATTATAAATAACATACAGATACAAGTGATAAACTTGTCACGTTTTGAGTAATTAAAGTATACTTAAAAGATGACAAAAGGAAGTGTGTACAAACTCGTGCTACAGTAACACGAGTTTGCCTAAACTCGTGCTACAGTAACACGAGTTTGTCTAAACGTGGTCATCACGTGTTTACATAAACACGCGTTTGTTAATGGGCTATGGGCTTTAAGATATACGGTCCATATTAGCACGCGTTTATGAACAGTATAGTATAAATACACACACATAATACGTATTTATTAACAGTTAATTAAGATAATACGTCGAAACTCTGTCAAATTGCAAACCCGCGCGCGTTTAAGGTCTTAGGTTGTTACAACGAAAGACGATAATTATTATTATTAACCAAACAGGTTATCACGAGAGGATTCCGCACTCTCGTCATAACTATAAGCGTTCTCGTGTACGATCAGTTCACAAGGACCTACAAGTGGTATCAAGCCAATAGTTTTTTTGATTACTATGCAATCACAAAGCCTCCTTTATCTAAAGAGGTGAGTCACTTTTTTCATCTATAGAATATATTTTATAACTTCTTAGGTGATTCTGGTTGTAATCTGAACTTCGTACCGTTGCTATTTGACTTTGTTCTCACCATGTCTGTATATGCTGATAGTTGGTTCTATTTAATTCTGAACTTCCTACCGTTATTTCACCATGTCTGTAAATCTAAAAAGTCACGAAAAATGACTTATTTGGTAAAGGGGATATGGTCATTTATAAACTGAATTTAGGATTGGGAAATAGAACGCAGGGAGTTTATAGTTTTAGCTATTCCATTGCTTGAAACCTGCTCGGGTTTCCAGTCCAGTTCCCTACATTGTGAGAATCTAATATAAAATGAACTTGAGTCTTCTTTGCAGGGATGGTGAAAACCTGCTTTTAATGTATACATGATCTTATGGGAAATCTTGTAAAACTATCATTTATGACCCACAAGATGTAATTGTTATTATTCAAAATGGAAAATGAGCACATGAACCATCCAATGTGCCAATTCGTTGGAACGACCAATATGATATAAGGATGCGTCAAGCATTGCACACATTACATGGAGTGTGTTTGTATAAAAGGTTGCATCGACATCTATAAGGGCTCGGTTGTGCTGAAATCCAAGATTGCAAATTGAATAGCTGCGATGTGTGCCTTGAAAGTCTTTCCTGCCAATAATAGTTTTTATTAAACAACAACTAATCCAACCTCATTAATTAGCATCGCATTCTACATGTTTTCCTTGGTAGTAGTGTACCATATATGTAGATCTTGCAATATAATACAAGCCTGGGGAGATGTTTATGTACTTGATTTTTCATTAAATTAGAGAAGAGAAACATATATGATGGAGAGAGCTAATAAGTTCATTCATTTTCTATCCATATAAATTTGACTGAAGACTCAAATGGACCCATATTAGGAATTATAAAGTGGTTAAAGTTTTCTAAAGACTTTACAGTACAGATAGTATTCTTTCCTCTGCTGGCTTATACTACATGTATTTCATAAAATGTAATCAACTTGTTTAGGTTGCTTAAGCTGTATAGCCAAATAAAAGTTATGAGAATCATTGCTATACGGGACCTTAATTTTGCGTGCAGTTTACTTTAAACCAATTGTAGAGTAGCCAGACCTCACATGTGATCTTCTTAGAATCAAATGCACGAAGGAGTTCTTCTTGAATCTATTGTAAAAAATCCTAAGATGTTATTGTTTCACTAAGAAATCCATCTAAGCTCCACTATATTAGCTATATTGTACTTTGGGCTTTTGTTCTGTGTTTTTATTGTTTTCTTTACTTTGTTGTACTTGTTCAACACTTACCTCCCCATTTGCAACTTGGCAACTGATAGATTCATCTTTCTTCCAAATTCTCATTACTAGTCCGTGGCTCCCTGCCTTCGCTTGCAATTGCCATAGATTCCTGATATAGGCATTAAGTAGTAAGCATAAGAACCAAAGTTTGTTTTTTTCTATGACGGTTCAAACCTAGCTGAAGTAATATGTTTTTTACGCCATATCCCCATACCCTACATTACTCTTATTTTTTTCTACAGTTATGAAATGACATGATGTCAAAAGAATGTATTCACTGTCATATGTGAACTGTAATGATATATAAGTAGAATGAAATCCTTAATTTTTTGCTTGTCGCCATCCAAGAAAAAAATTATTATGAATGAAGTGCATTTGAAAACACACTGCCATCCATCAGCCTGATATCTTTTTTCGTTACTCGTCAGCATTTTATTTGGAAGCATCCTTAATCTATATATAGGGCGTTTAAAGGCCTTTATATCTATTTACTATTCAATTGGCTTGTTAAGGACCTCAGTTTTAAGTTTATGATTATGATTTGTATTTTTAGGCCCTGGAATGCTTAGTAAGATTGGCTTCAGTAAGGCGCTCTCTGTTTTCAAATGATGCCGCACGTTCTAAATTTCTGGCACATTTAATGACTGGAACCAAAGAGATCTTACAAGCAGGCCAAGGTACATGGTTCTCTTTTGTACTTTTAATTGAAGTTTAGTGATTCCAGTTGTCCCACACAGAAACTACTAGTGGTTTAGTTATCCAGTTGAATTTAAGCATGATTCGATCCATTTAATAACGTACCGGTTGATCCTGAGGAACCTGTGAGGGCATTAAACATTGATGCCATTGATTCGGGTTCCCAAAACAAGATGATTGAATTAGGATGGAATGATGAATTCGGTTTTGATGAATTCAACAGAGGAAGGAGAACGAAATTAGATATGAGGGAGGCTGTGATTATGTGTGTTGATACACCTAAAATTAGGTTAATTACTCTCTATTTATATAAGGAGAGTATTTTCACATTTAGTCCCTCTGGTGTTTAATTCGTGCCTCATTAGTCCTCTTACGTCCAATCACCTAATGGGAAACCCTATAATACGTCTTTAAGAGTAAATACGTCCATCGAATATTTACTAGACATAGGGATTTCAGTTATCGTCAATTATCATATCAGGAAGGATAGATGATCAGTGACGGTCACTAACGTGGTTCCAACATTCTCCCACTTGACCAAGCGATCATTTATCTATGAGCATTTAATAAGTCCGGCCGGGATAATACTCATTTTTTTTTTAAACCGAAATCATAGCCAATAAGTACAGTCGTAGAGAAGAATATCAACTCAGGACCCCCACTAGTCAAACTATGACTCAAATTTAAAACTAATAAGCAATGATCAATTGACTAAGACAAATTTTGTTATATAACGTCTTTACACTATTATGAGCTCAAAGTGTAACTAATAGACAAACAAAATCTGAACAAGGAGGAAAATTTTCATTAACATAATAATAATAATAATGACCAGTAAAAGTACAATATGCTATTAAATTAAGTCCTTAGTAAGCCCCATCTTCGACACGTGTCCTACGAAGACATTAGGAGGAAGACCTTTGGTCATTGGATCCGCTAGCATATCATTTGTACTTATGTACTCAATACAAAGAACATTTTCCTCAATCCGTTCGCGTACAAATAGATACTTTGTATCGAGATACATCTCAGCGCCAGTTGAACTGTTACTGTTCGAGAAAGTTACGGCAGCTGAGTTATCACAGTAAAGCTTCAATGGTCTAGAAATAGAGTTGACGATTTTGAGTCCACCGACCAGGTTCCTTTAACAACATCCTATGACATGATATTATAAATGGCAATGTATTCAGCCATCATGGTGGACGTTGTAGTCAGTTTCTCATTATGACTCCGCCAAGAGATAGGTCCGCCAGCTAACATAAAAATATACCCAGAAGTAGATTTCTTATCTTCCTTGCTTTTAGCAAAGTCGGAATCAGAGTAACCTACTACTTCTAGATTGTCACTTCTTCTATACGTTAGTTTGTAGTCTTTGGTCCCTTGCAGATATCGTAGAACCTTTTTAGCCGTTTTCCAGTGTGCTAATCCTGGGTTAGATAAGTAACGCCCAAGCATACCGGAGATATAAGCGATATCTGGTCGAGTACAGACCTGAGCGTACATAATGCTCCCAACTACAGACGAGTAAGGTATCATCCTCATTTGCTCCTTCTCAACTTCAGTGCTTGGACTTTGGAAAGTACCAAACACGTCTCCTTTAACTACTGGAGCTACAGTGGGTGCGCATGATTGCATTTTATAGCGTTCTAAGATGCGGTCAATGTAGGCCCTTTGAGAAAGACCAGAACACCATTACGCCTATCCCGGTGTATTTCGATACCTATGACATAAGAGGCATCACCGAGATCTTTCATGTCAAAATTCTGCGAAAACATTCGCTTCGACTCATGCAGCATATCCAAGTTGTTACTTGCAAGTAGAATATCATCCACATACAAAACAAGGATTATAAAGTTTACTCCCACTGATCTTGAGATAGGTGCATTGATCCACTTGATTCTTTAAGAAGTCTTGTTCTTTCATGACTTCATCAAACTTAAGGTACCATTGCCGTGAGGCTTGCTTCAACCCATATATGGACTTCTTCAACTTGCAGACCATGTGCTCTTTACCTTTAGGAATGAATCCTTCAGGTTGCCGCATGTATACGTCTTCATGCAAGTCTCCATTTAAGAAAGCAGTTTTGACATCCATCTGATGTAACTCAAGATCAAAGTGAGCTACAAGTGCCATAACAATCCTTAGGGAATCTTTACGAGAGACAGGAGAAAAGGTCTCTTGATAATCAATTCCCAGGCCTTTTGAGTATAGCCCTTCGCAACCAATCTGGCCTTATAGCGTTCGACGTTTCCTTTTGGGTCTAATTTGGTTTTGAAGACCCATTTACAACCGACAGTTGTGGATCCTTCAGGAAGTTCAACCAATTCCCAAACGTCATTATGCTGCATGGAATTTAGCTCCTCAATCATAGCCTCATTCCATTGAGTGGCCTGATCACTATTAATGGCTTCTCGATAAGAGGTGGGATCAACAAGCTTTCCAATGTCCTCAACTTCAGTCAGATAAGTTATGAAATCATCAAAATTAGTGGCCCTGCGTTCCCTTGATGATCTCCTGAGTTGATTTTGGGGTTGAGCAACGTGAGGCTCGGCAACATGAGGTGCTTCTTGGTTTTGAGGTTCTTCATGGTTTTGATTAGGAGGATTTGGATCAGTGACATCAGGAGCAGCATCGTGTACAAGAGGAATTATCGGAGGAATCGACGAGTGGTTCCCCCCCGCTTCTTGTACTTCATGCAAATCGAAGTTAGGATTTGTTGTGCTCCCACTGATCTCTGAGTTCTCGAGAAACGTCGCATGCTGCGTGTCAACGATGGTAGTAGTATGGGAAGGACAGTAAAACCGATAAATTTTGAGTTATCAGGATAACCGATAAAGGAACATGAAATCGTTTAGGATCCAGTTTCTTTAAGTTAGGGTTATAGACTTTTGCTTCGGCAGGGCAGCCCCATACTTTCATATATTTTAGACTCGGTTTCTTACCTGTCCAGATCTCATGAGGAGTTTTAGGGACAGATTTTGATGGAACCCTATTGAGTATATGAACGGTTGTTTTTAAGGCCTCAGTCCAAAGAAAGGTAGGTAGGTTAGTGTTGGCAAGCATACTTCTCACCATGTCCATTAAGGTTCGGTTTCTCCTTTCAGCAACACCATTTTGTTGAGGAGAACCAGGCATGGTGTATTGGTTAATAATGCCATGTTCCTTACAAAAATTATGGAAAGGACCAGGAGCTTGACCAATGTCAGTATGTCTACCATAATACTCACCTCCTCTATCTGATCTCACAACTTTTATTTTACGATTAAGTTGGTTTTCAACCAAAGTTTTAAAATCAGCAAAAGTTTGTAAGGATTCAGATTTTTCTTTGATCAAATACAGGTGCATGTAACGAGAATAATCGTCAATGAATGTAATAAATGATGTATGTCCCGTGATGGATGCGGGATAGGGGCCACTTATGTCAGTATGAATTATTCCCAACAAGTTGGAACTTCTTGTGGCTCCTTTCTTATTCCCTTTAGCCATCTTCCCTTTGAGGCACTGTATACATGTTTCAAAATCACTAAAATCAAGAGAGGGTAAGATTCCATCCTTTACGAGTCGTGTCATGCGATTTCGTGAGATGTGCCCAAGACGTTTATGCCACAACATGGAGGAATTCTCTCGTTTAGGTGATTTTGTCTTTGTTTTAGTTATATCATCAACATTAAGAGATAACAAAGAATGTGAGAAATTATGATCTAGTTTTAACTTATACAGCAATCCATCCAAAAAACCACGACCAAGCAATTCATTATTACGAGTTATGGCAATCTTGCCGAAACCATGAATCGTTACATAACCTTCAAGGTCTAGTCTAGAAATAGATAAAAGGTTCCGAGTAATTCTCGGTACAAATAAGGTATCTATTAGTCTAATGCCTTTTCCGGTGCTCATATGTAAAACATAAGTTCCAATGGCTTCGACATTTAAGAGATCACCACTTCCAACTCTAAGCTTTCTTTGGCCCTTTGGTAGCTTCTGGATTGTAAGGAACCCCTGTAATGAGTTGGTTACATGAACCATAGAACCAGAGTCACCCCACCATGTATTAACAGGTACATCAGTAGTAAAGGAATCAAATATTACATAAAGTACGTTACCTTTCTTAGCTAGCCACTCCTTGAACTTAGGGCAATCCTTCTGACGGTGTCCTTTGTCACGACAGAAGTTGCATTTAAGTTTGCCAGTCGAGGAATTAGAGCCAGAGGCAACTGCACCATGATTAGTCTTTTGGACTTTGTTTGCAGTTTGTTTACCGTTGTTTCCCTTCCTCTTCTTGGAGTTAGCGGTGGTGGTCAGGTGAACAGCTTCAGGTTGAGCCAGCTTAAGACGCTCCTCCTCATTAACACAGTGCCCAATAAGTTCACTCATTGACCATTTATCCTTTAAAGCATTGTAGTTAACCTTGAAGGTGTCAAAACGAGCAGGCAGGGAGGTCATGATGAAGTGCACCAGAAAGTTATCGGAGACTTCCATCTCTAGAGTCTTAAGCTTATTGGCCATGTCCGTCATCTTCATAATATGCTCACGGACACCGCTAGTTCCTTCATACTTCAATGTAAGCATCTGCAACATCAAGCCACTTGCATGCGCTTTAGACGATCCCTTGAAGTGGTCCTCAACAGATTTGAGGTAATACTTGACTTTTTCAGAGTCAGGGATGGCTCCTCTAATAGTCAGATCAATGGAATTCTTGACTAACATTAGCGACAGGAGATTCGACTTCTCCCACTTTTCAAAGTTCGCCTTCTGATCAGCAGTGGATTCAGCAGTAAGGGCAGCGGGTTCATCATGACGAATAGCGCAGTCAAGGTCATACATTCCCAAAGTCAGATCTAAGTGACTTTTCCATGAAGCATAGTTCGTACCATTGAGCGTCATAAGGCCAAGGTTAGGTACTACTGTGGAAATAAGAAGGATGTACATTTAGGACATACGATAGAAGATTATTATAGTAATGCCTAAAATAAGTAGGCCCAATAGTAATAGTGACATTATCAGCCGTGTTATGCAGACAAGGTAATCTCTCCTAAAGTAATGCCTAAAATAAGTAGGCTCAATAGTAATAGAGAGATGATAAGTTATATAAGGCAGCCTAAGTAATCTCTTCTAAAGTAATGCCTAGAATAAGTAGGCCCAATAGTAATAGAGAGATGATAAGTTATCTAAGGCAGCCTAAGTAATGTCTCTAGAGTAATGGAACTAAAGTAATGACTAAAATAAGTAGGCCTATTAGTACTGTTCCTTAGAGTAATAAGACTATGACCATTATAGTAATGAAGCTAGTGATAAGTAAGCCTATTGTAAACACCAAAACAATAAGCTAAAGTAAGGCTCTACTTAGATGTTACATCACCTTGGGCAGAAGTAACTAAGATCTAAGCAAACATGAGCATTAGGTCATGCAACACAACGCTTATCTTTTGACCTTTGGGCACAAAATTAAGAATCGTGTATTTTAGGCATGAAAAGAATCCCTTTGCTACACAAAACATATTAAATCACCTTTGGGCAGAATTAATATGCTAAGTGTTAATTATGCAAAAGAGAAAAGAGCGCAACATGAGAATCACATTTGACCTTTGGGCGCAAAAAAAAAAAAAAAAACCACCACTCTGAGATAAAGTGTTCATTAAAAAGGAAAAATACGCACCATGAGAATCACATTTGACCTTTGGGCACAAATGATAAAACCATGTACATTAGTGCGAAGCCCCCAAACATTACGGGGGTCCGGGGGCAGCGCCCCTGGAAGCGGGGTCCAAGGGGCGGCAGCCCCTGGCGGGGTCCAAGGGGCAGAGCCCCTGGCTGGGGTCGAGCTGACCTGGTAAAAACGCCTCAGAAAAAATTATTTTCTGAAAATTAGGGTTAATTTTGCCATTGAATTTAAGGGTAAAATTATAAGCACGAATTATATCTTCGCATGTTAAACATTAAGTTCGTAAGTTATAGTATCTTCGTAAGTTAAAATTTAAGTTCGTAAGTTATAGTATCTTCGTAAGTTAAAAATTTAAGTTCGTACGAAGATACTTTACGAAAATAACTGAACGAAGATAGCTGTACGAAAATAGTTGTACGAAGATAGGTTTAAGTTCGTGAAACAGTAAGTGCGAAGATGAGCAGAAGTTTCGTACACAAATAAGCCTTACGAACTTAGTAATTCCTTACGAACTTAGAGTTCAAACGAATTTAGAGTTCAAACGAATTTAGAGTTCAAACGAAGTTTAAGTTCGTAAGAAGCATACGAACTTAAGCTTCTGCATTTTTTTAGTTCGCGATTTAGGGTACGAAAACGGATCAAATCAATGGGGAATCGATTTAACCACGCTCTGATACCACTTGTTGAATTTAAGCATGATTCGATCCATTTAATAACGTACCGGTTGATCCTGAGGAACCTGTGAGGGCATTAAACATTGATGCCATTGATTCGGGTTCCCAAAATAAGATGATTGAATTAGGATGGAATGATGAATTCGGTTTTGATGAATTCAACAGAGGAAGGAGAACGAAATTAGATATGAGGGAGGCTGTGATTATGTGTGTGATTAACCTAAAATTAGGTTAATTACTCTCTATTTATATAAGGAGCGTATTTTCACATTTAGTCCCTCTGGTGTTTAATTCGTGCCTCATTAGTCCTTTTAAGTCCAATCACCTAATGGGAAACCCTATAATACGTCTTTAAGAGTAAATACGTCCATCGAATATTTACTAGACATAGGGATTTCAGTTATCGTCAATTATCATATCAGGATGATCAGTGACGGTCACACTAACGTGGTTCCAACAAAAAACAGAGAGTTAGTTCTTGTTTTCGCTGCTATTAAACGGTATGTAAGGAATGATTCCGTAATACTATACATACCAACAGATGTATGCAGCTATGTGGAGGTATAATAGGATAAGATATATAATTATCTATATATAAGATTATTATTTATATATATCTATGTGTATGTGTATATATATATATTGGGTTGACTTCAGGAAAAGACTAGTGTTTTTTCTCTTGAAGAGGTCTGACCTTTTTGTAGTGAGAATAAACGCAACAGGAAGACTTATCATGTAACCATATTTTATTTTATTTTTGAAAAGTAATTTTATTTACAAAAACACCAACACCCACCAAAACGTGGGGTGGCACCAAGTAATTACAAGGCTATTATTTACATATATCAAAACGATTCCAACTATCCAAGCTTAACGTACAACCTTTTGATCTATTTTTAAACCAAAAATAACTAGTCGCCTTTATCTCTTGAAATACCTTGTCGCACTTCGTCTCCTCAATTAAATCTTCATTATTCCTTGCACGCCATAGGCACCAACAAGTCACAAAAACATACTTTAAAATTCATCTTCTTGGTTTTCTCCTAATCCCAAGTGTTCTTCAATTCCGAAAAGATCATTGATAGAGAAAAAGAACAGTGGCTGCTTGGACATTGCACCAGATACCACTTTGTACCAAACACGAACTAGCCAAATCACATTACAATAGGATCTGCTCCAAGGTCTTTCAGTCGGATCACACAGCATGCAGTCGATTACTATCAAACACTACATTCCTGTTCTTGAGGGCTGTCATGGTTGGTAAACGATCCATAGAGACCCTCCACATGAAAATGAAACAGTCTTTGGTAATCCACTTCGGCCCAAAGTAAAACGATCGCTGTAGTTTATCCCTGTTCTAAAGGAACTTTTAACGCTTAACCGAGAAAAGCCGCCTCTTTCCCTCCGGCCATCTCCATCTATCCCACTGGTTATTCTTTTACTTTGATCCCGATAACATACTACTGAGATCCTGCCATTCCTTCACTCATCAACTGAAGCTGGTTCTGTTAGACCAGTTCCATTTGTTCCAGGAAGTTCCGTCTTTCACCACACAGATTAGCTCTTTTTTAACCAAACCACTTTTTGTTTTTCCAACTTGAATAATATAGGAAAACGATCTTTAAGCGGCTCCTTACAAGCCCAAACGTCAATCCAGAACCTAATTGTCGTACCATTCCCAACCTCACCTTTAAATAATTGATTCAGACTCGTCCCTTGTACCTTGACTTTACCAATTTCGTTTACAATCGACTTCCAAACTCCCGTCACAGCCCGGCTAACAGGCAGTGGCTCCCAACATCTCTTCGTGTTATGTATAGCGTCAATAACCCTCCTCCATAAGGCCTTTTCTTCGTTCCGGTATCTCCATAGCCATTTAGATAATAAGGCCATGTTCGAGTCCTTTAATTTACTTAAGCCCAGCCCATCGACACTGACAGGAGAAGCAACCCTATCCCATGCCACCCAATGTATCTTCTTTATCTCGTGACCCACCCCAAATGAATCTTCTAATAATAGTCTCTAATCCGTTAATCACTTTGTCGGGAACTTTGAACAACGAAAAGTAATATGTTGGTAGGCATTCGAGGACAGCCTTAACCAAAACAATTCTCCCAGCAAATGAGAGACACTTTGACTTCCACAAAGCGAACCTTGTCTTGAAGATATTGAAGAAAAAATTACAGTTTACACTCTATTCATGTTTGCCCCTATTTTAGTTCCAAATGGTCAACAGGAAACAATCCCCTCTTTACATTTTATAATTTGGGTCATATTCTTGACATCATTTCTTCCACCCCCACCCCAAAAAGAAAAGATTTGTTGAAATTAATTTTCAACCCTGAACATAAATAAAAGCTTCTTAAAATGCGTATTACCTTCCTGATGTTCTCGTGCGACCAGTCACCCAAGAAGGTTACATCATCGGCATAGAGCAAGTGCGAGATAACAGGCCCTTGATTTGGAAGTCTGATTCCCGAGATAGCTCCATTGTCGCAGCATTCTTCGTCATGCACGTAAGTCCTTCCATCACAATTAGAAATAAGAAAGGAGATAAAGGATCTCCCTGTCTCATGCCCTTATGGCATTGGAACTCAAATGTGGGTGAGCCATTAACCAAAACTGATGCCCGGGCAGAAGACAAAATGCCATAAATCCATCTTTGCCATCGGTCAGGAAAACCCATCATTTCCATAATCCCCATATTGTCATATGCTTTGTTGAAATCTACTTTGAATATAAAGGCCTTTCTCTTGCTCTTCTTGATCCATGATACAATCTCGTTTAAGATTAAAGGGCCCATCTAAGATTAATCTTTTACTTAGGAAGGCACTTTGAGAATCTGAAATTACAGATTTTAAAACCTTTTTCAGCCGGAGAGCGAGGACTTTTGAGATGACTTTACTAATGATCCCGACCAAGGTTATAGGCCTGTAGTCATCAAGGCTGACCGGGTCTCTGACCTTGGGGATCAAAGTGATAAAAGAAGATCCGCATCCTCTGCTTATGACCCCTGTGTCAAAAAAATTGTGGAGAACCTTCGTAAAATCAGCTTCTAACCTTCCCCAAAACCTCTTGATAAAGCGAAAATTAAACCCGTCAGGTCCTGGTGCCTTATCGTCACCACAAGCAAAAACAGCCTCCTTAATCTCATGGTCGAGAATTTGGCAATTAAATCCTCTGCCTCTTTTCCGCTCAGCTTACAGTACGGATCACAACCCAATTTGGGTCGAACAACCCAGTCTTCTTTGAACTTATCTCTAAAGAAAGCAAAAATCTGCCTCTTGATTATCGACGGTTTAGTCACCCAATTCCCGTCCACCATCATACCTGGAATTCCGTTTTTTCTCTTCCTGTTGTTTATAAGTCCATGAAAAAATTTGGAATTTTCATTCCCATCCACTGCCCATTTGCATCGTGAACGTTGCTTGAGATCTTTCACTTTATTTCTTTCAAAACTCGTAATGGAGTTTAAGCATTCCAATCTGGTCCATCTGTCTTCTTCAGTAAGTTCCTCCTCTTCCATTTTAGAGTTTAAGTCCTCCAATTCCATCTTAGACAAGTCTAATTCTTCTTCCTCCTTTTTCTTTATCTCATCACGCCAAGTTCGAATACAATCTCTCAACCATCTGAATTTTAGCATTAAAATAACGTCTGGTGGGCCCACTCCATTGAAGGAGTCGAAAGCTTTATGGACCATCTCCTCGAAATCACTTCTATCTAACCACGAGTTAAAGAATCTAAACGGTTTGGGCCCAAAATTCCTATCGACCAAGGTAAGGAGGATCGGGTTGTGATCCGACCTTAGTCTGGGTAACGATCTAAAACATGCTCCTGGCCACAAGTCAACCACATCTCTTCCAACCAACAGTCTGTCAATCTTGCTTAGTTTCTTTCCACTTCCATCTTCCATTAAGAACGTAAAGTTACTTCCTTTCATCTCGTACTCGTGTAAATCAGCAGAGTCAATGAAAGAATTGAAATCACGAGCACTGTGACTATGAAAAGTTGAGCCTTTCCTTTCCTCTGCTGCCCTTACCGAGTTAAAATCTCCCAATAAGGAACCATAGACCAGAATCCCCATCCATTATATTTCGTAATTTCTCCCATAGAACCTTTTTATCCCTTCTACTCTGTGGTGCATAGACATTCACCACAAAAAAAGTAGTATCATATCCTTTAACAGTCCCCTTAGTCAACAAAAAATTCCGATCTTTCAAGCAATCTATCTTACAAAAAACGGTGGGATCCCATATGTTCAGCAGCCCCCCCGATCTTCCAGTTAGGACTCGGTCTGATCACACAAACAGAATCTGGAAATAAAGAAAGTAAAGAACACAATGATTTAACGTGGTTCGGTCTGGGTCTGACCTACGTCCACCGGGTAACTAGGAGTGTATTATTTCTTTTGTGTAAGAATGGGATGATTTTACAAATACAAGAGGATCTCTTATATAGAGATTGAGATAACTCTATTACAGCTGCCATCATTAATGGAGTTGAGACAAAGGAGAGTAAGCAAAAATCTGGAGTTGATACAAGTGAGTTAATGCATGATTTCCTCCAGAAAAGTCTGCCCAAATAAGTGGGCCCCTTGTCTGCCACTTTTGACTACTTGGTCCTGGCTTCACTTACTCCAACAATCTCCCACTTGAAGCCACGGAACAATCTTCACCTGTGCTTCAACTGTGCATCTGTATTTCTGTAAAACTTTTGACTTTAGCTCGTTCCTAGTTACCCTGGCCTTCTCTTCAGTTAACCTGAAGGCCAGCTGAAGCTATGCATAGCTTCAGCTTATCCAGCACCACAGACTTGGTGAACATATCTGCTGGATTCTTAGCACCGGAGATGTTCTTCAAGCTGATTGTACCATCATTAATCAGACCTCTGACAAAATGATACCTCATCCCGATGTGCTTTGTCTTTCCATGATAGACTGGATTTTTCGCCAATTTAACAGCACTCTCATTGTCACAGTACAATGAGTAATCAGCCTGTTGCTTCCCTAACTCTTCAAGAAAAGTCTTCAACCAAACTAGTTCTTTGCTTGCCTCTGCAACAGCCATATACTCGGCTTCTGTTGTAGATAAAGCCACACTTTTCTGAAGTCTGGACATCCAACTTACTGCTGTACCTCCCACTGTAAAGACATATCCTGTAGTGCTTTTAAATGTACCTTTGCAACCACCCAGATCAGCATCAGTATAACCTCTGAGTATAGCATCCTTTCCCTTGAAACACAACCCCATATTCTGGGTACCCTTCAGATAACGAAGAATCCACCTAACCCCTTCCCAATGTTCTTTTCCTGGATTAGACATGAATCGACTGACAACCCCCACAGCATGAGCAATATCTGGTCGGGTGCAAACCATTGCATACATAAGACTCCCAACCGCTGATGCATATGGAACCTTGGCCATCTCTCTTCTATCTTCTTCATCTTTAGGAGACTGATCTTTGGTAAGGATCAAATGAGATCCCAATGGAGTATTCCTCGGTTTGGTCTTCACATCATTCATCTTGAACCTTTCTAACACTTTCCCAATGTATTTTTCTTGGGACAAGGTTAGAGAATCGTCTTTCTTGTTTCTGAAGATGCTCATTCCCAATATCTGTTTGGCTGGACCCAAGTCTTTCATTTCGAATTCCTGGGACATCTGTTTCTTCAACTTGTTGATTTCATGCATGTCAGCTCCAACAATCAACATATCATCAACATATAGTAGCAAGATGATATAAGAGTTCTTGAATTTCTTCAAGTAACAACAATGATCCATCTGGCATCTTTTAAACCCGGACCTCTCCATGAAGTTATCGAACTTCATGTACCACTGTCTAGGCGCCTGTTTAAGACCATATAAACTCTTCTTCAATTTGCATACCCAGTCTTCTTTCCCGACAACCTGAAATCCCTCAGGTTGTGCCATATAAATGTCTTCATTTAGGTCACCATGTAGAAAAGCTGTCTTAACATCTAGCTGCTCCAGATGTAATTTCTCTGCTGCTACAATACTGAGAACAAGCCTGATGGTAGTCATCTTCACAACCGGAGAGAAGATCTCATCATAATCGACTCCCTTTTTCTGTTGAAACCCCTTGACAACTAAACGAGCTTTGAACCGTTTAGACCCATCGTGTTCTTCTTTGACCCTGTAAACCCATTATTGGGGAAGGAGGCGAGGAGGAGGATGCCTAATTCATTCCCCAACCTCCTCCATCCATTACCACTCAACACTCCCCAAGCACTGCGCCCATCCTTTTGGACGTACTTCAGGTCTTGCGTCCCATTCACTTAACTACACACCTCGCAAACCTCCTCCCCATCCCAATCAATCTCCCACGCAACCCCCTCACCCCCCTTCTACCCAACCCACCACTCCAAGACACCCACCCCCTCACTTCACTTTGACCCTGACCCATTTATTCTGTAATGCTCTCTTATTCTGCGGAAGCTTTACCAAAACCCAAGTTTTGTTCTTTTCAAGAGAGCTCATTTCTTCCTTCATAGCATTCTCCCACTGGCGAGAATCTTTCACCTTGACTGCTTCTGTGTAACTGTCTGGTTCACCGTTTTCAGTTAAAAGAATGTAATTTGCTGAAGGATCATAGAATTGTGTCTGCTTTGCCACTCTGGTGGATCTCCTGACATAATGATCATTCTCGTCAGGCTGTTGTGGTAGTGGTTGTTGTACTTCATATGAACCTGTACTCCCACTATCAGAAGCTTCCTCTTCCTCATCATCTCCACCATTATCAAACTCTGTGTCGACATTTTCTGATTCTGTAACCGGTTCAGCGACCGATTCAGCTTTCTGGTTACTAGTTCCTGTCTCGAACTCTACCTGCTGTTCCTGAACCTTTGAGTTTGATCCTGTTAAGTCTTTATACAACTCAGACTCATTAAAAGTGGCATGCTTGCTTCGGACCACTTTTCTGCTTTCTGAATCCCAAAGCCTGTAGCCCATCTTGTCTGACCCATAGCCAATGAAGGTATACTTCTTGGCTTTTGCATCTAGCTTGTCTCTATCTTGATCCAGATCATAAGCACTGCACCCAAAGATTTTAAGGTGCTTATACTTTACTGCTTCCCCCTTCCATTCTTCCTGTGGTACTTTGAATCCCAATGGAACTGATAAACCTCGGTTGATCAAATATGCTGCAGTATTCACTGCTTCTGCCCAGAACATTTTTGGTAACCCTGCATTCAACCTCATGCTTCTGGCTCTTTCATTCAATGTTCTGTTCATCCTTTCTGCAACCCCGTTTTGCTGAGGTGTGCCTGGGACAGTATTAATCATCCGAATGCCATGTTCAGCACAATAATCAACGAATTCCTTGCTGACATATTCTCCTCCGTTGTCGGACTTCAAAGCCTTTACCTTCAAATTAGTTTCATTTTCAACAGCAATTTTCCATTTCTTAAAAGTATTAAAAACATCAGATTTATGCTTAAGAAATTTAACCCATACCTTGCGTGTTGAATCATCAATGAAGGTGACATAGTAGTGTGAACCACCCAAAGAAGCAACTGGAGTAGGTCCGTATACGTCTGTGTGAACAAGCTCTAACTTTTGAGACTTTGGAGCTTTTCCTGTCTTGGCAAATGATACTTTCTTTTTCTTGCCGAGAACACATGGTTCACAAAATTCAGATTCGACCTTCTTCAATTCTGGAAGCTTTCCTCTGGCGACAAGCATTTTCATCCCCTTTTCACTCATGTGGCCGAGTCGTTGATGCCAAAGCTTTGACGGACTCGACACTCTGGAAATTGCATTTGCACTCCCTGCAGGCACTTCAACCATATACAAGCTACCCCGTTTCTTTCCTTTGGCAATTACCATACTACCCTTGACAACCCTCCACTGTCCACCCCCAAAGTAGACACCGTACCCCTGGTCGTCTAATTGCCAACACTTGACAAAGCAAGTCCTCGACTTGCATCTTCCACCAAGCAAAATCTTGTCCTTCAAACTTCTCAATCTTGATCTTACCGTCTTCAGACATCATCTTTGAGTTACACTACCCAATAAAAGATCAAAAATTTGAGATTAACACTTGAAGCAACCAAAACACGAACAAATCAGCCCTGTGCAGAAAAAACACAGCAGCAAATCTGGACCAAAACTGTCCAGAAAAATCGCAGAAAACTGTAACTGTTTTGCGATAGCAGCAGCAGTGTTTTTCAGCAGCGGGCAGGCGGCAGATCGGCGACAGCTCACTGTTTTGCCCAGAAACTGCTGTGAACAGCAGCAGCAGTGGTTTAGGTGTTGTTTCAGTACGGGCAGAACCCTAGCAGCAGCTAGATGGAAAACACTTACCAGTTGTTAGGAACTCGGTCTGTTTAAACACACACAAACAGAATCTGGAAATAAAGAAAGTAAAGAACACAAAGATTTAACGTGGTTCGGTCTGGGTCTGACCTACGTCCACCGGGTAACTAGGAGTGTATTATTTCTTTTGTGTAAGAATGAGATGATTTTACAAATACAAGAGGATCTCTTATATAGAGATTGAGATAACTCTATTACAGCTGCCATCATTAATGGAGTTGAGACAAAGGAGAGTAAGCAAAAATCTGGAGATGATACAAGTGAGTTAATGCATGATTTCCTCCAGACTTTTCTGCCCAAATAAGTGGGCCCCTTGTCTGCCACTTTTGCTTTGGTCCTTGGCTTCACTTATACTCCAACAATCTCCCACTTGAAGCCACGGAACAATCTTCACCTGTGCTTCAACTGTGCATCTGTATTTCTGTAAAACTTTTGACTTTAGCTCGTTCCTAGTTACCCTGGCCTTCTCTTCAGTTAACCTGAAGGCCAGCTGAAGCTATGCATAGCTTCAGCTTATCCAGCACCACAGACTTGGTGAACATATCTGCTGGATTCTTAGCACCGGAGATGTTCTTCAAGCTGATTGTACCATCATTAATCAGACCTCTGACAAAATGATACCTCATCCCGATGTGCTTTGTCTTTCCATGATAGACTGGATTTTTCGCCAATTTAACAGCACTCTCATTGTCACAGTACAATGAGTAATCAGCCTGTTGCTTCCCTAACTCTTCAAGAAAAGTCTTCAACCAAACTAGTTCTTTGCTTGCCTCTGCAACAGCCATATACTCGGCTTCTGTTGTAGATAAAGCCACACTTTTCTGAAGTCTGGACATCCAACTTACTGCTGTACCTCCCACTGTAAAGACATATCCTGTAGTGCTTTTAAATGTACCTTTGCAACCACCCAGATCAGCATCAGTATAACCTCTGAGTATAGCATCCTTTCCCTTGAAACACAACCCCATATTCTGAGTACCCTTCAGATAACGAAGAATCCACCTAACCCCTTCCCAATGTTCTTTCCCTGGATTAGACATGAATCGACTGACAACCCCCACAGCATGAGCAATATCTGGTCGGGTGCAAACCATTGCATACATAAGACTCCCAACCGCTGATGCATATGGAACCTTGGCCATCTCTCTTCTATCTTCTTCATCTTTAGGAGACTGATCTTTGGTAAGGATCAAATGAGATCCCAATGGAGTATTCCTCGGTTTGGTCTTCACATCATTCATCTTGAACCTTTCTAACACTTTCCCAATGTATTTTTCTTGGGACAAGGTTAGAGAATCGTCTTTCTTGTTTCTGAAGATGCTCATTCCCAATATCTGTTTGGCTGGACCCAAGTCTTTCATTTCGAATTCATGGGACATCTGTTTCTTCAACTTGTTGATTTCATGCATGTCAGCTCCAACAATCAACATATCATCAACATATAGTAGCAAGATGATATAAGAGTTCTTGAATTTCTTCAAGTAACAACAATGATCCATCTGGCATCTTTTAAACCCGGACCTCTCCATGAAGTTATCGAACTTCATGTACCACTGTCTAGGCGCCTGTTTAAGACCATATAAACTCTTCTTCAATTTGCATACCCAGTCTTCTTTCCCGACAACCTGAAATCCCTCAGGTTGTGCCATATAAATGTCTTCATTTAGGTCACCATGTAGAAAAGCTGTCTTAACATCTAGCTGCTCCAGATGTAATTTCTCTGCTGCTACAATACTGAGAACAAGCCTGATGGTAGTCATCTTCACAACCGGAGAGAAGATCTCATCATAATCGACTCCCTTTTTCTGTTGAAACCCCTTGACAACTAAACGAGCTTTGAACCGTTTAGACCCATCGTGTTCTTCTTTGACCCTGTAAACCCATTTATTCTGTAATGCTCTCTTATTCTGCGGAAGCTTTACCAAAACCCAAGTTTTGTTCTTTTCAAGAGAGCTCATTTCTTCCTTCATAGCATTCTCCCACTGGCGAGAATCTTTCACCTTGACTGCTTCTGTGTAACTGTCTGGTTCACCGTTTTCAGTTAAAAGAATGTAATTTGCTGAAGGATCATAGAATTGTGTCTGCTTTGCCACTCTGGTGGATCTCCTGACATAATGATCATTCTCGTCAGGCTGTTGTGGTAGTGGTTGTTGTACTTCATATGAACCTGTACTCCCACTATCAGAAGCTTCCTCTTCCTCATCATCTCCACCATTATCAAACTCTGTGTCGACATTTTCTGATTCTGTAACCGGTTCAGCGACCGATTCAGCTTTCTGGTTACTAGTTCCTGTCTCGAACTCTACCTGCTGTTCCTGAACCTTTGAGTTTGATCCTGTTAAGTCTTTATACAACTCAGACTCATTAAAAGTGGCATGCTTGCTTCGGACCACTTTTCTGCTTTCTGAATCCCAAAGCCTGTAGCCCATCTTGTCTAACCCATAGCCAATGAAGGTATACTTCTTGGCTTTTGCATCTAGCTTGTCTCTATCTTGATCCAGATCATAAGCACTGCACCCAAAGATTTTAAGGTGCTTATACTTTACTGCTTCCCCCTTCCATTCTTCCTGTGGTACTTTGAATCCCAATGGAACTGATAAACCTCGGTTGATCAAATATGCTGCAGTATTCACTGCTTCTGCCCAGAACATTTTTGGTAACCCTGCATTCAACCTCATGCTTCTGGCTCTTTCATTCAATGTTCTGTTCATCCTTTCTGCAACCCCGTTTTGCTGAGGTGTGCCTGGGACAGTATTAATCATCCGAATGCCATGTTCAGCACAATAATCAACGAATTCCTTGCTGACATATTCTCCTCCGTTGTCGGACTTCAAAGCCTTTACCTTCAAATTAGTTTCATTTTCAACAGCAATTTTCCATTTCTTAAAAGTATTAAAAACATCAGATTTATGCTTAAGAAATTTAACCCATACCTTGCGTGTTGAATCATCAATGAAGGTGACATAGTAGTGTGAACCACCCAAAGAAGCAACTGGAGTAGGTCCGTATACGTCTGTGTGAACAAGCTCTAACTTTTGAGACTTTGGAGCTTTTCCTGTCTTGGCAAATGATACTTTCTTTTTCTTGCCGAGAACACATGGTTCACAAAATTCAGATTCGACCTTCTTCAATTCTGGAAGCTTTCCTCTGGCGACAAGCATTTTCATCCCCTTTTCACTCATGTGGCCGAGTCGTTGATGCCAAAGCTTTGACGGACTCGACACTCTGGAAATTGCATTTGCACTCCCTGCAGGCACTTCAACCATATACAAGCTACCCCGTTTCTTTCCTTTGGCAATTACCATACTACCCTTGACAACCCTCCACTGTCCACCCCCAAAGTAGACACCGTACCCCTGGTCGTCTAATTGCCCAACAGACAAAGCAAGTCCTCGACTTGCATCTTCCACCAAGCAAAATCTTGTCCTTCAAACTTCTCAATCTTGATCTTACCGTCTTCAGACATCATCTTTGAGTTACACTACCCAATAAAAGATCAAAAATTTGAGATTAACACTTGAAGCAACCAAAACACGAACAAATCAGCCCTGTGCAGAAAAAACACAGCAGCAAATCTGGACCAAAACTGTCCAGAAAAATCGCAGAAAACTGTAACTGTTTTGCGATAGCAGCAGCAGTGTTTTTCAGCAGCGGGCAGGCGGCAGATCGGCGACAGCTCACTGTTTTGCCCAGAAACTGCTGTGAACAGCAGCAGCAGTGGTTTAGGTGTTGTTTCAGTACGGGCAGAACCCTAGCAGCAGCAGCAGCGGCGGTAGTGGCCTGAACAAAGCTCTGATACCAGTTGTTAGGAACTCGGTCTGATTAGACACACACAAACAGAATCTGGAAATAAAGAAAGTAAAGAACACAAAGATTTAACGTGGTTCGGTCTGGGTCTGACCTACGTCCACCGGGTAACTAGGAGTGTATTATTTCTTTTGTGTAAGAATGGGATGATTTTACAAATACAAGAGGATCTCTTATATAGAGATTGAGATAACTCTATTACAGCTGCCATCATTAATGGAGTTGAGACAAAGGAGAGTAAGCAAAAATCTGGAGTTGATACAAGTGAGTTAATGCATGATTTCCTCCAGAAAAGTCTGCCCAAATAAGTGGGCCCCTTGTCTGCCACTTTTGACTACTTGGTCCTGGCTTCACTTAGACTCCAACAATCTCCCACTTGAAGCCACGGAACAATCTTCACCTGTGCTTCAACTGTAGACTTAGCTTCTCAACCCTTGCATAGGGAATTAATTTGGGGAGCCAATCTTCTTTTTTTGGTTTTGTTTTTTCACTTTAGACTTTACTTAAGATTCCCAGTGGATGTCTCTTTCCATTTGGCCCTGTATATCGAGGCACTTGCCGCCCAACAATTTTAGTAATACTATGATATAATATTAGAACTATTGTCACAATAAGCCCTTAATTGGAGGGTGGAGTTGCCAACTCTAGCGCGTTTGGTTTAGCAAATAGTGCCTGAAATGTTTCCTTAGAGAAGGAATATCAGTGGTACTCATGGTTGAAGACTCAGTACAACTAGGTGAAGTGTTCTACTAAATGTCTGCTTCAAGTATATTTTAATCAAGGTTGTAAATATCGGTTTTTGGTATCGTTTCGGTCGACCACCGATAAGCGATATATCTGATATATCGGGGATATACCTGATACCCTAACTTGTAAAGAAAATTTTATAAAAAGCGTATATATTAATAGTGATTATGTTCAAGATTTACATATTTAACTTATATTTCTTCTTGTATATCAAAAAAATATATTTTTATTTATATGTTTTACATATACTTTTATTAACTAACATATTGTTTATGACTTCTGACCCAGGTCTTGCTGATCATGATAATTACCATGAATATTGTCGTCTTCTTGGACGGTTTAGAGTAAACTATCAGGTGATTTATGTAACTGTTTGCATTTCTAATAACTCCTTTTCTGAGATACTAGTGTTGTCGTGTTGAGTTTCTTCATGTCTTTAATGTGTTAGCCTTTCATACATGTGCACGTCTTTATTCAAACTATACGTAAAGATACTGCTGCAAATATTAAATAATTTCAATTGATGAGATATCATATATTCTAATAAATTTTTCTGAAATAACATGCTTGTCCAACAAGAAAAAGAATGGTTTATTGATTAAACTCCTCTGATTTATAAATAATTTCTTGTTTTTCTTTTCAAGCTTCTACTATGTAACTCTTTTGATATTTTTCATGTGATATTACGTTCTAGTGGTGAGACATTTAGGGCGTACTTTTAGTGGCCTGCGTTGATGGTATGTTTCAAACTTTATCACAAATAGGATTCTGTAGCAACTAACAAGTTATTTTTAGCGAAGCATCTAGTCGATTAGCATCATGGATGGTTTTATCGGGTTTTAGGGCTCATATCCTTCATGGATTTGATTTCTTCTACCAATTACACATTATACACGTAAATAACACGTGAGGGCAAAAAACATAAAATGAGCACCTTGATTAAGTCTGCTTTTCATTGAAACTCAACGCACACGTGTATGTGTGCTATGTATTTTCACGTGAAAAAACCCATGCAACTTTTTCACGTATTTTTTCACATGTGTTTACACTGTCTTGAGTTCTTGACCATCCGTCTTGATCTAAGGGCTGAAATTGGGGAAACCAAATGAACTGACCCCTATATCATGTATACGTTATATTTACAGAAGTAATAGTGTACTAATGGTGCATCCACATAAAACATCCTCATATTTAGTAACAAAACCATGACACTAGGCAAATTCAAGAGATAAGAGAAGTAGTGAGAATAAGTGGATGCCACATGTCATAATGTTTTGGTATTAGCGTATCTGATTAGGAAATATCGTCTTTCATACCAACAGGCACCCTTTGGTATTTGGGTTTTTTGTTATTTTTTTGTGTGGTGGTTTTGGTGGTGATGATGTAGGAAAGGGCAAGAAAGGGTGATGTCTTACATTCTTATCGTGTGGGTAAGGGTGATGTGGTACATTTTGATTGGTAGTGTACTAGTGTTGAATCTGATTTGTGTGTGGGTGTAGGGGTGGGTGGTGCTTAATGCTTTTAGTGAAAGCATTGACAGATATTGATAGATAATTACATACATACATGCTCACTCTTTCTTAATATCTAGATTGTGAAAGTAAGCATACTAAGCAAAATAGTTATTGCACTTGAAACTCACATCTGTGATCTGCTACTTAACAGCTTGAGCAAGAAGTAATCATATTAACCTACAAAGGTTTTGTATTTGAAAATGTCATTTGTGATTGGTCGCACCATATTGGGTACTCGGGTTGTTTTTTTGGGGCCAACTGTTATTTGTTCTCTCTTCGTAATTTTCTCTGTTGTTTTGGTTGCAGCTATCAGAACTTGTGAACGTGGAAGGCTACAGTGATTGGATACGCTTGGTTGCAGAGTTTACTTTAAAGTCGTTGCAGTCATGGCAGGTTGGCTTTTGGTGTTTACAGCTTAAACAATCTGATAATTTGACATAACAACGTTCTTTAAACTATTTCTTAAGTAGTAAACATGAGTCCAACTAGCCTTAGTACTAAGTTCAATAGTGAATCCTGCATGCATGTTATTAATAGTTTATTATCAGAGTTCTTCCATAGTTTCTCTGGATTTGAAGTAATATTTTTAATAGATGAAGCCTAATTTCTTCTATACAATTTCATGTATACATGTGAGAAAAAAGATCACAGTGACTCGTGAACCATATGTTCAAAAGCACATCATTGTATATTAATTTGAATTAATAATAGGCGTGAGGGTCATGGGGATTATATATTTGATTAAGAAGTACAACACCAGTGACGTTCTTAGGTGATAATGCTGCATATATATTTGGAGCTAAATATTATACTTGTTTTTAGACCTAATACAACATAGTTAGTATATTGAACTTTGTCATGAGTTCAATTTATTGATTGACCCTTGCAGTGGGCTAGTAGCAGTGTATACTATCTTTTGGGGCTGTGGTCACGGTTGTTAACATCTGTGCCCTACTTGAAAGCTGATGCACCTAGCTTGCTTGACGAATTTGTGCCGAAGATTAGTGAAGGTTTTATTACCTCAAGATTTGATTCTGTGCAGGTATGTGGCGCATAGTTTATGAATTTTATATTTTAATGTCTTGTGAAGAGAAATCACGTCTTCCTCTTTAATTACCTCAAGCTTCCATTTATTCATTTCCAAAATGTAGGCTACTCCCCAAGATGACCTCTCTGAAAATCCTCTTGATAATGTAGAGCTTCTTCAAGACCAGCTTGACTGCTTTCCATATCTATGCAGATTTCAGGTCTAAATGCTCATGTACTTGGTGGTATTATCTGTTTAGAAGCTATCATACAAAATTGATGTTTGTTATCTGCAATCATCTAAATATGGCTAAAATGCTGATAGTTTGATCAATTGCTCTTTTGCATTTCAGTATGAAAGGAGTAGTTTATTTATTATAAATATTGTGGAGCCCATCCTGCAACTGTATACGGTACTCTTTAGTGCATATTGCTTTCCATTCATATATTTCCTTGTACTTCTTCAATGATATTTAATGTGTTTTGTCGCTGTGTTTCTTAATAGGAAAGAGCACAGCATCAGATTAGTGATAATAATGAGTTATCAGTCATTGAAGCCAAATTAGCTTGGATAGTTCATATTGTTGCTGCTATATTAAAGATTAAACAATGTAGTGGTTGCAGGTATCCAAGTTTAAGTCCTAGATAAAAAGTTCTGCTTACATGACCGGGAAACTTTGTTGTCCTCTGACCATTTGTATTCCTTTTTTTCACAGCACGGATTCCCAAGAGGCTGTTGATGCAGAACTATCCGCTCGTGTATTGCGTATCATAAATACCACGGATAGTGGATCACATAGTCGGGTAAATTAGCTAAGTGCACATTAATCTACACATCTAGTCAGATTGGTCCCCAACTAAAATCATTAAGTATTTGCAATAGTCACATGGTATTAAAAACACCCATGATCCACGTTTCTGATTGTTATGTACTGAATCATAGTAGAGCAATGTTCTGGGAACATTTGGGATTGCAATCTGCTCAGAATCTTTCAATTTTGATTTATTTATTACTGATGTATACTTTTTGGACGTTTCGATTGTATAAAATCAATTATCGGATAAAACTTACAACATTATATCGTATATTGCATCGAAGACATCCAGAGCGATCATACCCCATCTGTAATGAACTTTTGGAGACCTAGCAAACTGCATCCTGAACCACGATCTCGTACTGGAGCGATCAGAGTTCCATGTGTATAACTTTCTATTTTACCACGGTCTAGGAAACCAAGTTTAATCTACATTTCCGTTGTAAGTAATAGATTTAATAACTTTCTATTTTGAGGATGATGGTTTAATCTATATCTACAGAGATACGGTGAACTTAGCAAGCAGAGGGCTCGACCAGGCAATTTTGACATTCTTTCAACACTTCAGAAAGTCTTACGTAGGTGACCAAGCTATGCATTCATCTAAGGTAAGTAAAGCAAATGATATGTTGGTGGATACTAGCCTGTTTTTCATTTCATTAAAATGCATTCCGTTTATGATGCAGCAGCTCTATGGACGTTTATCTGAGCTGCTGGGATTGCAAGATCATCTTCAAGCATTAAATTTGATTGTTGGGAAAATTGCAACAAACCTCAGGTGTTACACAGAGGTAGTTAATTTTCTTTTTTGGTTGCTTCTCTGGAAATTTGTACTGTTTCTTACTAATTTTTTCTTACAGAGTGAGGATGTTATTGACCACACCTTAAGTCTCTTTTTGGAACTGGCATCTGGGTTAGTTAATTTATCTAGTATTGTATGATTTATCTTTATTGAATGTGTGTGTGTGTGTTTTTTTTTGTAGGAATTGCACTTGTTCATAAGTTAATTATTTCTTATTGCAGATATATGACAGGAAAGCTACTTATGAAGTTGGACACTGTGAAGTTTATTGTTGCGAATCATACAGTAATTCTCTATCTATTATTTAGTGCTCAAAGTTTTTTCTTAGGCTTCCATTAGTTAAGGACAGTAATAGGCAGCATTGGTGTTACAGTTCTGCAACCTCTTATTTTAACGACCAATTCGCAAAGAAGCAATTTGATATTCTATAATATATACTCATCTATAATAAAAGGGCAACTCTGAGTCTGAAGTACTCTTTCTTGTCATTACCATGTAGTTACTTTTTTTGGCATTTAAACAAGTAATTGTATCCATCTGATATAAGATCAAAGTTTTGATTATAATGTCTGTGATTATAAAATAGTTTAAATTAATAAATTAAAATGAACTTACGAATCTATTTATGCAATTCTGAATCGCTGCTTGAGTGAATAAGCAGTATAATACCACCTGTCAGCTTAACTCATCTTGATGCCTTTTAGAACCCTTTTGATTTCTTTTCATAACTTGATAGTGCTTTTCTTACGCTTGACATTTATAATTTGCCATTTTTATTTGTAGAGGGAACACTTCCCATTCCTCCATGAATACAGATGCTCTCGCAGTAGGACTACATTTTATTACACTATTGGCTGGCTAATTTTCATGGAGGACAGTCCTGTTAAGTTTAAGTCTTCTATGGATCCACTGTTACAGGATTGGTTTTAAAAATCGCGCTTTAAGAGTGATTAAGCGTTAAGCGTTCCTAAGCGCTAGCTTAAACGCTTTATTGTACATTAAGCGTAGGGTGCACATAAAGCGTGCGATTTTTAGCGCTTTTTCAATAAGCGCTAGGCGCTAAAAAGCGTAGGATTTTTGTAAAAAAGCGTTCTGATTTTTGTATATAAGGCTTTAGTGAATATGGAGTGTGAAATAGGCCCAGAAGTTAGGTCCATTTAGTAATTAATTGGGTCTAGTACTCTAAAAGATTAGGGCGGCATTGATAAAGGTGGGAATAATAAGGGAGGGAAAGATAAGGTCGGAGAACCTATTGGGGGTTTTTAACCTAATTGAAGGTACGAACAACCATTCTCTCTTTATTCATCTCCTAGCTGCTGTAAAAAGTGAAGATAAAAGTGATTAGGGCTCTTAGTTTAACCTTAGAACCTTTAAGCAACCTACTTTTGAATACCTATCTGGCTATCTTCTGTGATTTTTAGTTTCTAGCTGCTAGGTTGTTTTGCTACTTAAAGGTGCCTTTGCTACATAAAAGAGTTTTTGATATATATATAATGGCATTGATGGTATTTTATATATATAATGGTGTTTTAGTATTATTTATGTGTTATAAATACTATATATATAATTTATAATATTTTTATAAAAGTGTGCGCTTCGCGTACGAAAATCTCGCCGCTTTTCCGCTTAGCGCTTTACGCTTCGGAAATGGACCTTATCGCTTTTGTGCGCTTAGCGCTTTTTAAAACCAAGGTTACAGGTACGCTCTTATTATCATTATGTTTTTTTGTCTGGATTTAAACTATTTCCTAACAAGCTTCATTTTGAACATATTATTGCATCTGACTCTATATGTTTACCATCAGTCACTGTGTGAGCTGATCCACTGTTTTTGTCTAATGAGTAACCAATGCATTTTTTTTTTGGGTTTAATATTCAAAGGAAATCACATAAGTGAAGGATAATGATAATTCAACCTAAATCATGTGCCTAAAGATCAACCTAATCATAAGATGGTGACATTTGGAAGAATCAATGGATAAAATTAAGAAAGAGACTTGTGGAATCCATATGTCAAATTTTTAAGCTTTTAGGTTGATTTTTAGGCACATTTTTAGGTCAATTTATCATTTTCCATAAGGGGAACATATTGATAGGATCGTTCCTGCCCAAAAATGTCAAAAGTGCCAAATTACAACGAAAACTCGAGTTAGAGACACCCCCCTTGAATCTGTTCGTTGAGCAATTCCAATCTGCAATCACGATAC
Source organism: Erigeron breviscapus (assembly GCA_034093135.1). Lineage (NCBI taxonomy): Eukaryota > Viridiplantae > Streptophyta > Magnoliopsida > Asterales > Asteraceae > Erigeron > Erigeron breviscapus. The sequence continues at coordinate 306,122,079 of CM067167.1, forward strand.
AGCTACACCACGTGCTGAGCTGGCCGGAACCCTAATCTGGGTGACGGTTGGATGGTGACTAGTTGGTGGTTGTGTGATCTGTATGAAACCTAGATCTAGATACCACTTGTTAGGACTTAGGAATAAAACTGCACACACACAATAAAGAGAAAAATAACAAGAAAGAACAACATGAGAGATTTAACGTGGTATCTCACACTAAACTGTGTGAACTAATCCAAGGGGGCAAAGAGGTTTTCTATTGATTTTCTACAAAACCGAAAATTACATGTACAAGAGATATGTGTATTTATAGGCGCTACTGATTAGAGTTAAAAGCTTGTTCTCCAATAAAGCTAAAACTGGACCTAATCGAATTAAGGCCTGTTGCCCTAATTCCCTACTGGGCGGTTTTACTAAGCTCAACTAAATAAGGCCTGCTGCCCTTTTTTAGTCTCTGAACACAACAGCCCTTTGAGTGGACCGAATGACAACAACTGCCAACAATAACGTAGGCCTACTTCATTTTAATCCGGGCCATCACTTGAGTATCCAATTGGGCCAGAACTTGGACTGCAGCAATAGAGCTCGGGTTTGGTCTGGCTAACACATATAATAATAAATGTTACAGGGCTAAGCAAAACTTTAGCTAGTGTTGGGGGAGCATGGAAATCAGGCACTTCTATGTAAAGTTATAATCAGAAATATAACTTGTATTACATGTCCTTTTTTCCTGTATGTTCCATATCTTGACCCATGAGCACACCTTTGTTACATGTTGTATTCAATGTTGTGTTTATAATTCTGTATTTCTGTTACTAAATATTCAGACTTTCATAGATAGTTCTAGGTTTGATATTCAATCTAAGGGAAAGTTACAAGATTCAGAGACAACATAGTGAGATGGCATAATTATTTCCTCACTTGTGCATACTAATTAATCTTCGTGACTAGATTTAGTTTTCATTAAGGTGGTGGTTGGACATGAGTCCTTTTTTAACAATAGTTTTATATTCACCAGGCTAACTGCTGACCCATGCTTGTTCTTATTTTTTTTTCTTATCCTCACGATATCTTCTTCATTGTCCATTGTCATTTTCCAGATTTGATTATGTTTTTGGTTCTAGGTTTTTATCAGTTTGGAGTCGGTTCCTGATGTTATGTTTCGCACTGATACGGTCAAATATGCATTAATTGGACTGATGAGAGATTTACGTGGAATTGCAATGGCCACTAATAGGTTGGATTATCTTTACTAGATAGTTTCATGTATATATATATATATAGGACGAGGTTCATGTGAGAACCATTTGATTTGGAAGTAAAAGTACAAGGGGACAAATGTGGGCCGTCCGATCATCCAATCTAAAGATCAAAAAAAAAACGCGGAGGGGTAAAATTGGAAAAACACCGTCTTTTTTCATCCCAGCTAGATATAAACCCCACCGACCAGTCTTCCTTCTTCAACCATCAACTCCCTCCGCCACCACAAGAACACAATGACGGCCACTAATTCCGACAGAATGCCGACATCTAACGACAAATTAAACAACCGGCGACAATGTTTGACCTAAAACGAACCTTCTTCTTCCTTTAATTCCATTTAAATTAAGATTTCTAGATTTTCAATTTTCCGATAAACCCTAAATAAATTTTCCGATCTACTACAATTAGAATAAAAAATGGAGACAAATCAGAATACAAATGTTGATGAAGATGTCAATTCAACTGCTAATAATGCACCGTCTGAATCAAGTAAGTTTTTTTTTTTTTTTATTTTTAATGTATATTATTTTCAAATTTCATACAGTAATTGTGTTTTTGTAACAACCATCTGTAATTAGATAGTTTTTATCTTAATTTTTATGATACATTTTTTTTTACATTTACTTCAATTCGATCCTGATTTAATAAAATTATAACCAATCTGTGTGTAGTTTTCATGCCGTCAAGGATTCTGATATCTGACATTTAACTATTAAACAACTTACACATGTGTAAGTTATCTAATGTCACTTAATTAGCTATAAGTTACACATGTGTAAGGCATACTACTTATGTAGCTATATCTATAAGTTTATATAGCTGTTTTGATATGTGTGTTTTTTTTTAATTTTCATATAGGTTCTTTTAGCATCTCAAACACAAATTTATATAGAAGTAGAATAGAAGACCTTTACGATGATGATTCATGCATACCAATAGTCGATGATAAATTGAAACCAGTCAAGGGTAGTATATTTAAGACCTTAGAAGAAGGTATATACATGTACGAAAGATATGCGTACGAAGCTGGATTTGATACCAAGCTTTCGACACAAAGAAGGTTAAAAAGTGGTAAGGTGCAAACAAAGTACGTTTGGTGTAATAAATCTGGATGTAGTCAAGATGTTACTATGGATACATTATATTCAGAAGCAAGGGAACGTACATCATCAACACAGGTAACAGGTTGCAAAGCTCATGTTTTTTTCAAGATTCTCGAACACAACGGAACATATCAGTTAACAGAGTTTGTGGAGAAACACAATCACAAGATGAATGCAGCAGAATATAAATACCTTTCAAAGAAACATAGGAAATTAGGGATATCCGAAATAAATTTTATTCAGAAGGTTTCAACTTCCGACATAGGACCAACTAGAGCTCATCACATCTATAGTAACCTCCTAGGATCTCAGAAGAACACCCATGGAACAGTTGTCGATTTTAAGAACCATAAAATGGCAATAAACTGTTTAATTGGTTCAGATGACTCGCAAATGTTAATAAATAAGATGGATAACAAGAAGGATTGTGTTCCGGTTTTTTTTAAGTATAAGGTGAATAAGAATGAGCTTGCTGCTTTATTTTGGGCTGATGAGATTGCGAGACAGAATTACATAGAATTTGGAGACATCATCTCGTTCGATGCAACATACAGAACAAATAGGTACTTTTGTTTTATTATACAATTGTTAAAATTTGTTTTCACTTGGCTTATACACTTGCTTATAGATTTTTAGTTCATACATGATACATATTAGTGGCCAATAATTTGTGTTCACCTGTGTTATACACTTGCTTTATAAAATTACACATGGGAAAGTCATCAAACAGTGATATTGGCTGCAGTATAATTTGATTTTAGTTCATGTACAATTCGAGTTATCACCTTACGCATGTGTAAGTTGTTGAAGTTACACATGTGTAAGTGATATAACCAGCAGGGAAGGTATATTTACACATGCGTAAGCCATAAATGGTTTGAAGTTCATGTACATAAACTAACTATATAAAACCTACAATTTCAGGTACAACATGATATTTGTACCTTTTACAGCCATAGACAACCACAAGAAGTCAGTTTCTATTGGAGCAGGAATGATAATCAACGAGACATCAGAATCTTATGAATGGTTACTGAGTGCATTCTTAGGTGCTGTTTGGTTGATAGGAATTTAAAGGAATTCAATGGAATTGGAATTCAAATTCCATTCCTTACCTTGTTTGGTTGGAGTATGTAAGGAATCTGAATCTAAAACATTCCTTTAAATTCCTTGAAATACAGAATTTGGAAATCCTTCACATATGTGATGGAAAGTTTTGAATTCCTAAGGAATTCACAATATAGACCAAAACACCCTTCTCTCATCCCTACCGGTCACCACTTGCAGTCTTGCACTTCCGTCATCATCTTTACCGTCAAACTTCCATCACCACTCGCACCCTCCGGTAACCTCACACCATCTTTACCATTGCACTATATTCACCGAGGCACCACCCCAACAACTCTCGTGAAACAACAGTTAACCTCATGGAACAAAACGCATCCGATCTACAAACGACGATGGTTACCTTTGAAAAAAGAGATCTACTGACCGCTAGCTACCTGCGACCTTTGCTTGGGATTTCCGGTCGCCGCCGCTGCTTAAGATTTCCAGCATCCTTATTCAAACTCCATGGGGATTTTTGTGTTAAACATAAGTATGCTTGTTTGTATTGGAATATGAGATCCATATAAATCAATTAAAGAAAGAGAATTTAAAAGAAGAAAAAAAAATTGATGGCAGAAAAGTTGCAGGTGCCGGTGAAGTGAAACACTTTTGGTACAACAGGACAATCTTTCTGTTGGTTCAAGAAGAGATAAAACTGTCTATTTATTATTGCTCTCAGATAAGTGTTAGTCATGAAGGAAGTAATGAAGTCATTATTATTAGAGAGAACAGAGAGATAAAGCAAAAACCAGAAAAGAAAGCTCCTATGAAAAAGAAAAGAAAAGAACATGAGGATGAAGAGGTTGTTGAAGATATTATAACTGTGCACGAAGAAGAAACCGAAGATGGAATTGAGGACTCAACAGCAAATGCAAAACAACATTCTGCTTGCACATCTGGAAATCAAGCTAAGAAAAGGATATACACATTTAAGGTGCATCCATCTCTAATTATTTATCAATATATGTTTGTGATTTACTTGTTAATTAGGCTGATCTGCCTTTTTTTTTCTTTCAAGGTTTTACACAACAAAGAAGAAGATACTATTGATTGCAGCTGCTTAACTTTTGCCCGTTATGGATTCTTATGTCGGCACATATTTTGTATGTTTAAAGCTAAAGATATTGAAGAAATTCCTGAAAAATACATTCTTAGAAGGTGGAGAAAGGATTTAGTACCGCCAGGAATGCGTACAAGAAGAACAAGGTACGGTGAGTCGAGTGAAGAATGTGAGAAGCTTGGTAATGAGTTGCATTTCATTGTAGAGAATTGTATTAGCATGTTAGCGAAAGATGAAGCAAAACTTTCTGTTCTTGTTGAGAAAGTTAGAGAACTGAAAGACGAGATTGAAGATAAAGTTTCAACTTCCAGAACAAAGAAAAAAAGGAAGTTATTGAGGAGTTCCTAGGTGTTCAAAAGACAGAAACAAGGGAAGTTGAAAATCCATCAGTTGTCAGTTATAAGGGGAGTCATTCAGATTTGAGATTGAAAAGTTCAAAGGAAATCAATGGAAGAGTACGTCAAGCCAAAGAGAAAATGTGCAAAATGTGGCAAGATGACGAATCATGACAAAAGAAACTGTGAGAAGAAGAAAATAGAAGAAGAAAAAGCTAAGGCGGTTGCAGAAACTCTTCAAAGGTTTAAAAAATAATAAAGTGACTGTTAGGTCGAAATCGACCATGTTTAATTTGTTCAGAAATAGCTTGAAGTTTAGTGAAAGACATTGCTTCAGAATTCTGAGACGCCTCAGAATTCCTTCACTGAAGCTTCACTTCAGTTCAGATCAAGACAAATCTGAAGCATTCATTCTGAAGTCAAAGACTGAAGTATGAAGAAGAGAATCATCTCAGAAGCGAGCAAAGAGTGATTCTACCAGATCGAAGACTGAAGCATCTCAGAGTAAAGTATTTACAACACTTTACACTGATTACGAGGAAGACTTTTTACTTTACATACCTTTACCCAGTTAATGATTTATCTATTAATAAAAGGTACAAGGTAAAAGTATAGGTTTGGAACATAGTACTATAAGTCACATCAACTGACTTATATACTCTTCCTAGTATGAGCATGCAAGGAATTAGGTTTAATTCCTTAAATGCTCACAACCACATTTGTACAATCTTGTCCACATCATCATGGACTTGGTCTATAAATACAAAGTTTTCTCACAACTTGCAAACTGCTTGAAACTATTGCATTGCAACTTGTGAGATATACTCTAAGTAAACTTACGAGTATTTCCAAGTCAATTAGATCACTTGTATTTCAGGATTATTTAGATACTTACACTTTGGTGTTTATCTTTGTTCCGCAACAATCCTTGTATTTGTTTATATATCAATAAATCAAATACATTAGAAAGAAAACAACGTGTCTCAATGCTACATACTTGATTATACATATATATATCTTTATATAGTTTCTGCCATTTAGTTCTTGCATTTTACTTTAAGTCAATTGTTTCTTGTTATCCATATCTGGATCGTAAACTTAACTTGTCCATCAAGATTAGTTGTACTTGCCAGTCGGGTTTGTTAATCATCTATATTTGGGACTCAACGTGATTTAATTCATTAGCTATGATTACATTGCTAAGATAAGTACATTGGTGATTATATTTTTCAAATTTTTTATGACTGAAATATTGGTTTTCAAATGTTTTATTATTATTAAAGTAGAGAGTTGATTTATTTGGATGAAATAATTGATTGCAAGTTGTGGTAAAAATGTTGATTTTTGATGGTAAAGTGATTACTTGCAGGTTATTATATGTGCTCTTATTATTATAAATATTTGTAAGGTAGGAGTTGCAGTAAAGATACAATTTTTGTTAAAAAGATTGCAGGAAACATACAATTTTCATATCTAACTTCAGTTTTATTATAAATGTAAATAAAAGTTTTTATTCAAATTGCAAACTAGATAAGTAAAAAGGAAAACACAACACACGCAGATCAAAACTTTATAACTGATGAATATCAACTAGCTTTACACTTCTCTTCTAGAGAAGCAACCTTTTCTTCAAGAAGTTTAATGGAGAGCTTAAGTGACTTCAAAAGATTATCCTTATTGCAAAGTTGTTGACTTAATTCATTCTCCCTTGAACGATACTTTGATCCAATTTGAGAAATCATTTCCTTCACTCTTTCTTCTTCGGCTTCAATGTCTTCAAGTATTTGTATCTTTACTTTTGAGCTATTTTGCATAAACATTCTTTTTTCCTTGATCTTTTTGACAGCATCTAGATATAAAGCGTCTATGTGTTCGATTGAAAACGTTTGATTCTTTTGGTTAATCACTTCTGACAAAAAAAGAAAATTGTAGACTTGTTTTTGTATCCCGCGTCACCGGTTAATCCGATAGTCTGCCGCTTGCGTTTGTTTTTACTTTTTTGTTTTTGTTTAAAATTGTAGATACTTGTTTTAGTATACAATGAAAGAAAAAATAAGTTAAATATCAATAGTAGATGATAACAGAACAAAAAACTTACTTGATTTTGTTTGAAAATTATTAGCAGTGGAATCCACTTCTTCATCAAAAACCTTATCCTTGTTTTTCTCCATTTTTCTATTTAAAGTAACAAATAATAATTATTCATTTTCTAATTTGCATAAATCATGTAGTTATTTTCATGATGTGGGTTTTTAGATATATGGTTAGATTTTTTGTAATGAAAAAAAAAATAAGGAAAGTAGATGACATACCTTGGTCAAAAGTGAAGAAAGAGATTCAAAGTTTTTAGAGAAATAATGAAAGTGTGGAAGAAGGAATGGTAATTTATAACACATTTTTAATCAACTCAAAGACCGTGTTTCTACTAGTTCATTATTGGAATACTAATAACAAAAAAATCACAACCACACTTTGACAATTTACCTACCGACAATTGACAAAATACTTTTTATAAGTTACTGTTGATATATTGAAAAAGCAAATTGACAAACTACTTTTTATAAAGTAGATTTACTCTTCAAATAAAATTGTGCTTTTAAAATAATACAGATAAGATGTATGATGCTTTTAAAATAATACCAAAAATTAATTCTGAACTAGCTTGTTAACAAAAAAATATTAGAACACAAATTAATAGTTTATAATAGTTCATAACAAATTTGTCATTGCAAAACATTTATCACAGAATTTAAAATTTGCTACTGTAACAATGTTTATTAAACTAATTACGAGACACCATCTTCAAGTCGTTCCATTTCTTAGAGTTTCCTCTCCAAGATCCATCATCCGAAATAAACATGCTGCAAATTGAAACAAAAAGTTACATTGTATCCAACGTTTTATAACATTAATTTATCGTTTTATTTCAACATTAACAATTATTGATTAAAGTCAAAACAATCCCTACATGACATTCAACAGTTACCTTATTACCTCATCTGTACATCTGTACGACGCCAGTAGTCTTCAGATATAGGCACAGTAGATGTAATAATTACAATGAAGTGTGTTGCAAAAGAAACCAACTCAAGACTTACAAAACCATCAACAATTACAAAAAAGCTCACATAGCGGGAAAAAAAAAGAATACTTTGTGTTTTTATAATTTCCTTCCTACTACCTATTTTAACTCTAGACTACATTAAACTTAAGCAATATAAATCTCCTGTTCTGGGGACTAATTGATGTCCTGTAAGTAAAAACTATACAGTTAAACCTTCCTAGTACCTATTTTAACTCTAGACTACATTAATCGAAACATTTAACTTGTCCCAAAACATTTTTTACAATCCACCTAATAACAATCCATAATACAGTAACCAAAAACTATATTGCTTTCATAACCTAAATAGAATCAAAACCACCAATGAAAACCTTTAATAGGCAACCCTAAATAAGCAACAAATATAGTATTTATAAATAGAATCAGAAACTCTACTAAAAGCATCCAACAGTCATAATATATTGTAAAACTCCAACTGATGTGACCAATTTATATAGATCACCCACATCATTATTGGCCTTTTTCGTATGTGTTTTGAGTCAATTTTGTATGCATTTGGCGCGTTTATGGTGTTTGTTAGTGCTTTCAGGTTCTTAGCAGGTTGTGCGTCCATTTGGTGCATTTTCGACGATTTTAGGCCAAGATGTTGATCCGAGTGTTCGAGAGCTGTTAATAAAGAAGAACCAAAGATTTCAGCAAGATTTGACTGCGCCGCAGTGGGAGTGCACTAGTCCCACTGCGCCGCAGTCACCAGTGAGAAGAACCAAAGAATCCAGACGATTATCCATGCGCCGCAGTGGGAGTGCACGAGCCCCACTGCGCCGCAGTCAAGGTCGAGAAAAAAAGAAATGATTTCCAGATAATTTTCCATGCGCCGCAGTGGGAGTGCACTAGTCCCACTGCGCCGCAGTCACACAAGAACAGAATTCCAGGGATCTCTCACTGTGCGCAGTGGGAGTGCACAAGGCCCACTACGCCGCAGTGAGTGCACGGGGAAATCAGGGTTTCAGCTTTTTGCATCAGATTTTGGGGAGGTATAAATAGAAAAATAAACCCTATTTCCCAAGTTATCAAATTTTCTTTCTAGGAGCTGTTCTACCGCGAATTCTTTCAAGGATCATCTCAGATTTCATCATTGGATTCATTGAAGATTCAAGAACACCCATCTAGATCGTATCTAATTTTCTGTCTTGCAATTTACATTCAGCAAAATTTGGTACAATATGTTCTCTTTCTATTTCGTTTGTTATTTTCAATTTAGCATGATTGGCTAATTCTATTATCATCCACCTTGATGTAATTAGACGAATGATGTGATTGCTATATTTTAATTCAAGGAGTTGATTTCAATTACCGTTGTGTCGTGATCTTGGTGATTTAATTCCTTTATTTATTTTTGATGTTGATGGTTTATGTGTTCATCGTTAGTGGTACTAGGTGAATACGTTTATCGTTTCAATTCGATTGTCTATGGTCATTTGTCACCGGTTCATGGTATGACGGTGAATGTCAAATCTATAATAGGAATAATCGGTAAACGTGTTTAGAAACGGTTGGTGGTACCACGTTTTCATTCACATAGGCATAATTGGTAATTGGATAATCAAGCAAACTAATTGTTGGGGAGATTTTCTAGGCATTGGTGGTACCGGCTTGGGGAATTAAACTAGCAACTTAGGTGTTTGGGGGATTTGCGAGCGGTTGGTGGTACCACGCGAGCATTTTTATCCTTTCACGATTATCTTGTCAACTCTAATGAATTTGTTCTTTAACGTGTGCAATCATAGCTTAAGTCAAGTGGATTCGAAGTGGATGATCTTTATTTATATTGTCTGAACTTTCTTTACTTTCAATTGTCTTGTTATTTCAATTTCTTTAATTTCAAATTGTCAAAGTGAGGTAGCAATTCGGCTACGGTTCCATCCTTATTCTAAAACCACTTTAGCAAACAATTATTTCAAAACCAATCCCCGCGAACGATCTCGGACTTACTACTTACTATACTATATGCGATCGGGTCCACTGCCTGAAAGTGTGTAGTAGTCGGTTTTTAGTGGGTACTTGTTTATAAATTTTACAAACTCGATTTTACACATCAAGTTTTTGGCGCCGCTGCCGGGGATTGTGTGCCGATTTAGTTGTTAATTTAGTGGTTTGATCCTTTCTCACGCGTGAGGAAGTTACTTGTTTATTAGTTTAGTTTTCTTTTCTTATCACAGGTGCATTTGACGTGTTTGTGTTAGTTGTGTGTTTGCAGGTATTGTTTTAGTTGATGAACTTGCGTTCTTCGGGTCTCCCTTTGAATAGTCCTTTGACTACTTCGAGAAGACCAAGAGGGCGTCGGTTTAACTTCACTGAACCCACAACACCAATACCAACACCATTTTCACCTATAGCTAAACCCACTCCTGATTCGGACGAGGAAGGGTTTTATTTAGACGAATTCTTCAATTTAGAAGTTAAGCAAGAAGAGATGGGTGACGAACAACCAAGGGATCCAAATGACACTCGCTATGGCGAGAGGGTTCGAACTATTCCAACTAGCCGTGGCTCTGCCATTAGACCTCCGGCCATTGATCACACTTTCAACTTGAAAGGAAATCATCTCAAGAGCATAGAAGAGCAACAATTTGATGGAAAAAGGAAATGGGATCCTTACCAACACTTGGATAGGTTTGAAAAGTTGGCTCGGCTTTATCAATATGGTCAAAATCAAATGAATGCCGTGAAACTTGAGATTTCCCATTTCAATCACCGGAGAAGCACTTGATTGGTTCAATGATCTTCCAGAAAATTCTATTACTACTTGGGACCAACTCAAGGAGGCTTTCATTGGTGAGTTTTATTCACTTAGAACTCAAAGAAGGTTGGAGAATATGATTAGGTCTTTTGAACAAGATGATGGAGAAGATGTTGTAGATGCTTGGGTTCGTTTCAAGGAAATGTTGAGAAATTGTCCAGGTCACAATATGTGGAGCTTTTCTTTGATGGGTTAGATAAGAAGTCTAAACGAGAATTGGATATGCTTTTGGGGGTAGTTTCAATAACATTACACCCAATGAAGGTTATCAGATCTTGGAAGACATGGCAAAGGATAACTCAACTATGGATGATGAAAGGTTCTTGAAGAATGAGAGGAAGATGAAGAAGGGCACTAACCAAGGGAGAGTTACTAAGGCTGAAGCTAGTAACGATTCAGGGGTTATTTGAGAGATTAAGGCGCTATCTGAGCGCATGGATAGGAGCTTTACTGCTCAAGAGACTAGATTTAGTGCACTTGAGAGGGATGTTAAGGTAGTAGCCGATGGGTGTGATCATTGTGGTGATATGCACTATTCTGATGAGTGTCCAAATCGGGCACCCGAGGATGTGAACTATGTTCAGAATCAACCCCAAGGGAACTTCCACCGCAACACCGGTTTCCAGAACCGGCCTTCAGGTAATTCTTCTTATAACTCTTCTTTTCAGGCTAATGCTCCTCGTTTTTCAGGTAACAGGTGGCAAAGAGATAATTATCAGAATCAGCCACAACAGCAGACTCAACAAGGACAAGGATCAGGTTCTTCTTCTTCTAATGCCGATCCTAATGCCGAGTTGAGGGAGATGATGAAGCAGTTGGCTAGTAATCAGGTTGAAACAAATACTAGCATTCAAATGATCAGGGAAGATACTAAGACTTTGAGTGAGAGGTTGGATCAGTTAGTGAAAGGTGGAGATCAACATGAAGAATCAGGGTGCTAATTTTAAGGATCTCAAAAGTAGGATGGCAGCTCTTGCTAGGCCCACGGGACTCTTCCTAGCAACACACAGCAAAATCCTAGGCCTCAAGTTTATCAGGGACAGAAATACACTCCACCTCCAGTCCGTAATGAGCAAGCCAAAGCCATCACCACTCGTACTGGTAGGTCTTATGACCCACCTCCTATGCCTAATGTTGTTGTTTCAGATGTACAGGATAACGGGAGTGATGATGCTGATGTTGATGAAGAGATAGAGATGAAGGAGGATCCGACCGTGAAGACTCCGGTCACTCATACTGGTAGGTCTTATGAAACCGGCTGTGGTTCCAGAGGTTAAACCATACAAGCCAAAGATACCATTTCCACAGAGGTTCAGGAAAGCAAAGCTGAAGGAGCAATATAACAAGTTTGTGGACATGATCAAAAATGTTCATATTAATGTTCCTTTAGTTGATCTTATTCAGGGGATGCCCAATTATGCCAAGTTCATTAAGGAGCTTGTGACAGACAAAGGGAAGTTTGAAGAGGCAAAGGCTACTTTTCTTAATGCCGAGTGTTCTGCTATCTTGCAGAACCGCATTCCACCAAAGCTTGAAGACCCAGGGAGTTTTCTTATCACTTGCTCTATTAGAACTATTATTTTTAAAGCCTTAGCTGATTTAGGGGCTAGCATCAATTTGATGCCTTACTCGGTTTATGCCAAGTTGTCCTTGGGAGTCCTTCGCCCTACTCGCATGAGTCAGAGTTGGCCATATTGTTTTTCTTGTTGACTTCGTTATCCTCGAGATGGAGGAAGATACGAAGGTCCCTCTAATTCTTGGACGCCCATTCCTTAATACCGCGGATGCTATCATCCGTGTGAAGGATAAGGAGATTTCCTTAGGCGTAGGCACTGATAGGATTGTGTTTAATGTTGAAAAGTCTATCAAGCATTCTTATTCTAATGATAAGACTTGTTTCAGGATTGATGTCATTGATGATGCATTGGATCAAGAATTTCAGGAATTCATGGAGACAGATATTGGAGAGGAAGAGATCGCTAATTTAGGATCTGGAGAAATTACTGATGAAGCTTTTTTTGCAGAGGTCATGGCACTAATCTTGGATGAATCACCTCTCGAGGATGAGACTTTTGAGGAGGTAGTTGCTGACGGGAGTTCAAGGGTACCTAACTCTGTTGAGGTACCACCTACTGACTTGGAGCTTAAGCCGCTTCCAGACCATCTAGAGTATGCATATCTGTCAGGTGAGTCTTCTCTTCCAGTGGTTATCTCGTCCTCACTCTCGAGTGATGAGAAAGACCGTCTCTTGTCTGTGCTTAAAGCCCATAAGCGGGCTTTTGCTTGGAAGACCACAGATATTTCCAGGTATTAGTCCTAATTTTTGCCAGCATAAAATTGATTTTCTTGATGATGTTAAGCCCGTTGTCCAGAGACAAAGGCGGCTGAATCCTAATATGAAGGAAGTAGTTAAGAAAGAGGTAATTAAGCTTCTTGATGCAGGAATCATTTTTCCTATTGCTGATAGTTCATGGGTAAGTCCTGTCCACTGTGTGCCCAAAAAGGGGGCATGACAGTCATTGAAAATGATAATAAGGAGCTTTTGGCCACTAGGACTATTACGGGTTGGCGGGTTTATAGATTACCGTAAGCTTAATGATGCCACCCGTAAGGATCACTTTCCCCTTCCTTTTATTGATCAAATGTTGGAACGTCTTGCAGGGAATGAATATTTTTGTTTCTTAGATGGGTTTTCCGGGTACTTTCAAATACCCATTGACCCCAAGGACCAAGAGAAAACTACTTTCACTTGTCCATTTGGCACTTTTGCTTATCGGCGTATGCCGTTTGGTTTGTGTAATGCCCCTGGCACCTTTCAAAGGTGCATGATTGCTATTTTCCAGGACATGCTTGAAACTTCCATGGAAGTTTTCATGGATGATTTTCCAGTTTTTGGGGATTCTTTTCATTCTTGCTTGAGTAATTTGGATAGGATGTTGGAACGGTGTGAGAGGGCACACCTTGTTTTGAATTGGGAAAAGTGTCATTTTATGGTGACCGAGGGTATTGTGTTAGGTCATAAAGTGTCCAAGGCCGGGATTGAGGTTGATCGGACTAAGATAGATGTAATTGCCAAATTACCCCCGCCTTCCAATGTGAAAGGGGTAAGGAGTTTTCTTGGACATGCAGGTTTTTATCGTCGATTTATTAAGGATTTCTCTAAGATTACTCGTCCTATGACCCACTTGTTGGAGAAGGACGTCCCTTTTGTATTTGATGATGCTTGTTTGAGTGCTTTTCAGGTTTTAAAGGAGAAGTTGACTAATTCTCCTATCATGCTTCAGATTGGGAATTGCCTTTCGAGTTGATGTGTGATGCAAGTGATTATGCTGTGGGAGCTGTGCTAGGGCAAAGGGTTGAGAAACATTTCAAACCCATTTACTTTGCTAGTAAGACTTTGAACCCCGCCCAGCAAAATTACACCACTACGGAGAAGGAGTTGCTTGCAGTGGTCTTTGCATTTGATAAGTTTAGATCATATCTTGTTTTGAGTAAGACCATAGTTTTCACTGACCATTCAGCCCTTAAGTACCTGTTCTCGAAACAGGATGCTAAACCCAGGCTTATCCGTTGGATTCTGTTGTTGCAAGAATTTGACATTGAGATAAAGGATAAGAAAGGGGCTGAAAATTTGGCTGCCGACCATTTGAGTCGTTTGGAAGATCCTCACCGGGAGGAACTTCGTGATGGGGAGATCAATGATCACTTCCCCGATGAGTCTTTAATGTTTATTTCTAACTCTGATGAAGCTCCTTGGTTTGCAGATATAGCTAATTATTTGGTTGCAGGTGAGATACCTAATGATTTCACGTCCCAGCAGAAGAAGAAGCTCATATCGGATGTTAAGTATTATTTTTGGGACCATCCATACTTGTTTCGTGTTTGTGCAGATGGTATGCTTAGGAGATGTGTTGCTGGAGTGAGATAAGAGAGATTTTGGATGCGTGTCACTACGGGCCAACTGGGGGTCATTATGGTCCTTCAGTCACGGGTAAGAAAGTTTTTGATGCAGGTTTCTATTGGCCAACAATTTTCAAGGAGGCCCAGACTTTGGTTGAGACTTGTGACATCTGTCAGCGACAGGGGAACATCATTAAACGGGATGAGATGCCTCAACAGAGCATTCAGGTATGTGAGGTTTTTGATGTCTGGGGTATAGACTTTATTGGACCATTCCCACCTCTAATAAGCTTCAGTACATTCTTGTCGCCGTTGACTACGTGTCTAAATGGGCCGAAGCCAAGGCTTTGCCCACGAATGACGCGCGTGTAGTCATTGATTTCTTGAAACAGTTGTTCTGTCGTTTTGGTTGCCCTAGAGCTTTGATTAGTGACCGTGGTACCCATTTTGCAAACCATCAGTTAGCCAAAGTGATGAAGAGGTACGGTGTTGTCCACTACTTTTCTACCTCATACCATCCACAGACCAGTGGTCAAGTGGAAAACACAATAGGGCCTTGAAGAGGATTTTGGAGAAAACTGTTGGAGATAACCCCAAGGTGTGGTCAAAGAAGTTAGATGACGCCTTGTGGGCGTTTAGGACGGCTTATAAGACACCGATTGGCACCACGCCATACCGGTTGCTCTATGGCAAAACTTGCCATCTTCCTATTGAGATAGAGCATAAGGCGTATTGGGCTTTAAGGAACTTGAATTTGGATTTGATGGAGGCAAGTGAACTTAGGATGTTGCAACTTCATGAGCTTGATGAGCTTAGGTTAGGTGCTTATGAGAATTCGAGGCTATATAAGGAGAGACCAAGATTTGGCATGATAAGAGGATCGTAGGAAGGAGTTTAAGGTTGGTGCTAAAGTGTTGTTATTCTTGTCTAAATTTAAGATTAAGCAACCTAAACTAACTTCTAGGTGGATTGGACCGTTTGAGATTAAGCACGTATACCCATCGGGTTATGTTGAGTTGTTTACGCGAAATGGTGAAGGATCGTTCATTGTCAATGGTCATCGACTTAAGCTATATTTGGAAGAAGAGCAGGTTGAGGGGATATTTGATGAGATCCCCGTGTTTTAATTGGAAACTTGAAGGCTGGTCGAGTCAAGCTAAAGACTCGTTAATAACTTAAGCGCTTCTCGGGAGGCAACCCGTGTTTATTTTATCGCATTTTACTTTCCTTTAATTAGTTAGTTCTAATCTTGTTTTGTTAGTAAGTGCAGGTGTGGTTTCGATTTGATGCGGTTCCGGGTAAGTGTGATTTGAGTTTTTGACTTAATATTTTTGAAGGAAAATTTCCAGACAATCCCCACTGCGCCGCAGTGGGGTGGGTTACTCCTGAGTGCGCCGCATCCAAAATCCTCTGCCCAAGGTGGAAAATACTTCCCACTGCGCCGCAGTGGGAGTGACGCGTCCTCACTGCGCCGCAGTGGGAGGACGGGTGAGTCAAAGTACAAGCCAGGTAAGTTTGAGTTTTCTTTTACTTTTTCACTTTCACTCTTCTTCTTCTTTTCTCTCATCTAAAAAACCAAAACACCCACTATTTTCCATCAAGATCTTCCATTCTCTTCCATCTTTAATCCTTTCTCCAGATCTTCATCTTCATACATTGCATCATGGGAAGAAGTGTAAGTTTTTCTCTTTTGTTTCCTTGTATTTTTCTTTTATTTTGAGCTTTCAAATTCTAGGGTTTATGCTAGCTTAATCTTTCGAATTAATTTAGGGGTTTTGATGTTTGTGGGCAATAGAAGCTAATTGGGTGTTAAATCTTCCATCTTGTTCATCCATTTTGATTTTAATTTTGAAATTAGGGTTTTGAAAAATTGGGGATTTGGTTATGAACAAGTGTGGGGGATGTATATGTCGATTTATGTGGAGATTATTGTTTGATTATTCCCTGAATTTGCTTGTTTGAGTACCCCTTTTTGTGCCAAGTCGTGATGAACCCTAATCTTCTTACCCAGAATTTGTGCCTCACTGCGCCGCAGTGAGGGGGTTCATTGCCTTACTGCGCCGCAGTGAGGATCCTCTGCCCGGTTTTTCTGTTTACCCCACTGCGCCGCAGTGAGGGTGAAGCATGCCCACTGCGCCGCAGTGGGGGCCTTGCCGCCAAGATTTTCGACTTGTTTAATATGATTTCCAACTTTGCATTCTTAATACTCACAATTGGACGTTTTCATGTTTGTGAATGCAGGGAGCTGATGATAAGGCCGCAGAAAAAAGGAAAATGGTTGAGGGGCAATCTAGTGAGGCCGTTGACGTCCCAAGTCAAACTTCTTAAGAAACAATGGATGTGCCGCTTACATTCAGAAGGTGAACTGAACGAGAGACATGCTTGGCTCTCATTTGGAAATGTTAGGCAACCTCAGAAGAACATGTATAAGAACAAGTTATATAAGCTTGCTAAGCATGCGGTTTTGCCCGCAAGACATTTAACTCCTTTTCAAGCTCAGGTATATGGAGTGCAGGAGGACATAAGAAGATGGTTTTCTATGAGTTTGAGAGTTGGAGGTGAGTCAAGAGGGCATGACGTGAGTTGTGATATTTGGCGGCGGGTATTTGCTAACCGTGAGGCCGCCTACCGTGAGTTATGCTTGGAGTTTTATTCAACCTTGAAGCTGAAGAAGGAATTGGGAAAAGTCAAGGATATATTTGAGGAGAGGATAGTCTCGTTTTATTGTGGGGGACAGTAGAGGAGGCTGTCGATTGCTGAGTTTGGGTATTATTGTGGAATGTATTCAAGAGAGGAGCTACAGAGTGCGGAACTTAAGGCTATTTTGAGGAAGGGCTATAGAACAGGAGCCGATTTGGGTGATGGAGAGTCTATTTTGGAGTATTTCACAAGAATCACGGGAGGAGAAACTTGGACATACACTAGTGGTGTGTCAAAGATAAAGAATGTACGTTTGAGGTTGCTCCACCGCATGATTGTGACATTCTTGGTGCAACGATCTACTCATTGGGAGAAGGTTTACCAAAATGACTTGTGGTTACTTAAGTTATTTTCTGAAGGTGCTCCATCAAGGTTTGCTTTGCCTCCTCTTGTACTTCTTGACCGAATGTGTAACCATTCTGATTCGAATTTGGTTTTGGGACATTTCATCACGGTTATTTATAAGAGGATGGGAGTTTTTGCTTCAGATGATTGCCAGACCTATCTCTCATTGCCAGTACATCAGGAGGATTTTACGTATCAGGACCTTTTGAGGGCAAAGATTTTGAAGAAGAAAAGGCGAATGAGCAAGAGCAGTTGTTGGCGGATGAAGGTGAAGTTGAGGGACCACCTCCTGTACAGGAGGAGGATGTTGAGGCTGATGTTGAGATGGCTGATGCTCCACAGGAGCCACCGAGGAGGACTGGACGTAACATTCCCATCCCTCGCTCGTTTGATTTAACACTTTTGGGGACCACTGTTCAGAATATTTATGAGTCTCAGTAGAAGAGTCAGCATGAGTTTGATGCATACCAGAGGAGGATGGACCAGGATTTCAGCTGGGTTGGATCACAGCAGGCCCGCACTAACTATTGCTTAGATTATTACCAGCCGATGTGGGATGCTCAGTATCACGGTCGGGAGTTTGTTCGACCTGACCCGATTCCTCAGTTCTCTCCACCGCCTATTTATGTCCCCGATTATCGTCAGGGGGGTCAGTCCTTTTTCTCTCGTACGACTGCCCCGGGGAACATGTCACCACCACCCCACGATTTAGGAGGTTCTCCTCGAGGTCCAGTGCAGTTTGGGGTCTTTCAGGGTGGCCATGTTGGCGGTGATTCTTCATCTTTTGCAGGTTTGGATGCAGGTGCTCATTCAGGATTTGATGCTGGTCAGTCAGGAGGAGATGCAGGTGGTTCGGGTGCGGCTCAGGAGGAGGCGTCCGATTGGGTGTCGAGTATTTTTGGACAACCTGGACTACCTTATGGCTACCATGGACAGCAGCAGTAGTGGAGATGATTCCCATCCGGTACCGTGGGATGGAATCATATGATGTTTGGTTATGTTGGTATTCTCATGTCATTACTTTAGTTATCATTGTCTGGTATCCACCCTACGGGTGATAAAACACTTGTACTTTCCTTTGTTTCTTTTATTTTCTGCATGATACTTTTTTTTCTTTTAGTTTGCACTTTGTATGGATAGTTTGGATGTGTTCTTGTGATGTGTAATTGAGCAGGTTTGATCCGAATGGATGGCCATACCTATTGTACAACCCAAGTGTGGGGGAGGACCCGTTGGATTCTCATTTTCACCTACATTCTGTGGCATCGATTTGTTTGATTGTGTGATCGTGTTAGTAGCTTACTATGATGTCACATGCATATGCTGGCAGTAAGTTCAACGCAACATTTCTAATTGGCATCTTTACTGACATTGTTTCGCACACAGCTCTCGCACATTCCGTTTTGGGCTAGTCTGTTTCTCCCGTCAAGCAAATTGGACTTCCTTTTTAGGAAGAGCAATTTGTGGTGCGGGGTCGCCTTACTTGTTTTGAAACGAATGTGTCCATGATCCGGTATGTGTTCTCATTCTTTCTGTCTATTTTGCTTACCCCTATTTACCTTTGTTTTGACCGAATATTGGACATTGAGGGCATTGTCCATCTTAAGTGTGGGGGGGTGGCAAATAGGTTTAAGCAACCGGATATATCTCTTTTGTTGTTTTTGCCATTGAGATTTAGCCGTTCTTGTGGATGTGTCCCTCTCGTAGGCTTTTGGTTTTATCCAAGAGTAAGGGTTCTATCTTGAACTCTGAACTATGATGTGCATGTTTGAGATTGGTGGCTTCGATTTGGTAGGATGACGGAAGATGATATGATTTGAAACTTGTGTTGAGCTTGTCCTTGTGGTAAATTGCTTTTGTCACTTAATTCATAATAACTTAATGAGCAATTTTACTACAAAAATTTCCTTGGTACAAATTTAATCGGCGAAATGTGTTCTGAACGGTTATTGGGCTAATCCTTGTGGATTGATAACATTACTTGCATACTCAAATTTCCCAAACACCTAAAGTTGTGAGATTCAATCATTCATTTATAGATGTGCTAGGTGTTGACGGTTTTGGTTTGATTGCCTTGTAAATTTGTCCCTCTCTTAGGCTCTTGGATTTATTCGGGAGTAAGGGTTCCATTTCGAACTCTGCACTAAGATGTGCGAATTTGAGGTTAATTTATTCCATTTCTGGGTTATTTTCCTTTGATATGAGTGTGTCGGTGATGTGTTGAGCTAGAACTTGGCCTGGTGATCGTTACGAGACCGCAGTGAGATCACTTTTGTGATATAAGTACATTGGATGACGAATTGGCATACTAGGTTTGACCCGTATTTTCTTTCTATTCACCCCTTGCTTATGTATATTTTTACCTTTAGTAAACATACTTTTATACATGTACATACATGTTTTGTGTAGCTGGCTACTCTGGTCAGTGATTTTCCTTTCTTTGTAAACCTTTGTTGCACTCATCTTTAGTGCAAGATACATTTAGACACCCTTTTTGAACTTAGCCTTTTCCTTTGTATAAATCCACTTAAATATGTAAACTTTACCTCGCCATACCGATAGTCTAATTTTGGGGAGCCATTGATTGTCATTGGTTTGTTTGGGCGGTTTGGGAGAGCTTCAGTGGGTTATCAGTTGGAATATTCTTGGTCTATGGGAATACGTCGATTGGTCAAGTTATTGGGGAATGTCTTGGATTGTTCAAAGGAAGTATATTGTTATAGACATTGTTCATCATTGTAAGAGGGTGCCTACTAGTAGAGTAAAAATGGTTCAAAATAAAGAAAAAAAAAGTGAAAAACAGAAAAATTAAAAAAAGAAAGAAAAAATGAAATAAGAAAAAAAAAAAAAGAACTTGGGCTACTAGTAGGTACTTCTCATTTTTATATGTCAAAAGAATTGTTGTATCATTTGGTTCGTGAATAGAATGGAAGATTTGGTTGTTCCTAAGTTGTTTGAAGTTGATACACCACAATGGTGTCGGGTTTTGCTTGTTACTTTTGAGGTGTGTTCATGGGATAGCATCTTATGGGTTGGTGGCAATCAATGGTAAGGGTTTGATTAGACTATTTTGTACATAACTTATACTTTTGTTATTTCCTGTTATCACTAACCTAAATTTCCCAAATCCCATTGTAAATACCCTTAGCCTAACATTACAACCGACTTATATGCCATATTTTGATGATGTACTTGGTGCTCACGCCATGTCGGTGAAGCTATGATCCTTGTTCAAGCCTATGGTAAGATATGCATCATGACCGTGCAATGAGTGATTATTCATATATATTCAACCCCAATAGTAAGTTCGTTGGAGTAGGATGATTTTGATAGGCTCATTTGTTTCACTTTTGCTTAGTCGTGTTATTGAGGCTTGTGGATTGTTCAGATATTGTCAAACATTTCGGATTTTCATTTAAGATTAAAACTGCTTCACCGAGTCCTTGTCATCGACATACTTGGTTTGGCTTCTTTTTGATAATCGTAATGTGTTTATATAGCTTCGTGCCAAGGAATGCTTTTGCTTAATTTCCAGATTTGCTTGAGGACAAGCAACGCTCAAGTGTGGGGGGATTTGATGTGACCAATTTATATAGATCGCCCACATCATTATTGGCCTTTTTCGTATGTGTTTTGAGTAAATTTTGTATGCATTTGGCGCGTTTATGTTGTTTGTTAGTGCTTTCAGGTTCTTAGCAGGTTGTGCGTCCATTTGGTACATTTTCTGACGATTTTAGGCCAAGATGTTGATCCGAGTGTTCGAGAGATGTTGATAAAGAAGAACCAAAGATTTCAGCAAGATTTGACTACGCCGTAGTGGGAGTGCACTAGTCCCACTGCGCCGCAATCACCAGTGAGAAGAACCAAAGAATCCAGACGATTATCCATGCGCCGCAGTGGGAGTGCACGAGCCCCACTGCGCGCAGTCAAGGTCGAGAAAAAAAGAAATGATTTCCAGATGATTTTCCATGCGCCGCAGTGGGAGTGCACTAGTCCCACTGCGCCGCAGTCACACAAGAACATAATTTCACAGATCTCTCACTGCGCCGCAGTGGGAGTGCACAAGGCCCACTGCGCCGCAGTGAGTGCACGGGGAAATCAGGGTTTCAGCCTTTTGCATCAGATTTTGGGGAGGTATAAATAGAAAATAAACCCTATTTCCCAAGTTATCAAATTTTCTTTCTAGGAGCTGTTCTACCGCGAATTCTTTCAAGGATCATCTCAGATTTCATCATTGGATTCATTGATGATTCAAGAACACCCATCTAGATCGTATCTAATTTTCTGTCTTGCAATTTACATTCAACAATCATTGGTACAATATGTTCTCTTTCAGTTTCTTTTATGAATTTCAATTTAGCATGAGTGGCTAGATTTCTAATCATCCACTTTGATGAAACTTGACGAATGATATGATTGCAATATTTTAATTCAAGAGTTGATTCAATTATCGTTGTGTCGTGATCTTTATCAATTAATTCCTTGAGATTTATTCTTTTGATGTTGATGGTTTATGTGTTCATCGTTAGTGGTACTAGGTGAATATGTTTATCGTTGCAATTCGATTGTCTATGGTCAATTGTCACCGGTTCATGGTATGACGGTGAATGTCAAATCTATAATAGGAATTAATCGGTAAACGTGTTTAGAAACGGTTGGTGGTACCACGTTTTCATTCACATAGGCATATTTGGTAATTGGATAATCAAGCAAACTAATTGTTAGGGAGATTTTCTAGGCATTGGTGGTACCGGCTTGGGTAATTAAACTAGCAACTTAGGTGTTTGGGTGATTTGCGAGCGGGTGGTGGTACCACGCGAGCATTTTTATCCTTTCACGATTATCTTGTCAACTCTAATGAATTTGTTCTTTAACGTGTGCAATCATAGCTTAAGTCAAGTGGATTCGAAGTGGATGATCTTTATTTATATTGTCTGAACTTTCTTTACTTTCAATTGTCTTGTTATTTCAATTTCTTTAATTTCAAATTGTCAAAGTGAGGTAGCAATTCGGCTACGGTTCCATCCTTATTCTAAAACTACTTTAGCAAACAATTATTTCACAACCAATCCCCGCGAACGATCTCGACTTACTACTTACTATACTATATGCGATCAGGTCCACTGCCTGAAAGTGTGTAGTAGTCGGTTTTTAGTGGGTACTTATTTATAAATTTTACAAACTCGATTTCACACACATCACAAGTTGCAATAAATTATAAACCCTAAATAATATCAAAGCTAATATTTCAGTATAGCATACACAAATGAAACAATAGTTGCAATAAAAATATGAAACCAGTGAGCTAATTATATTGAAATTGCATACACAGATTAAGCAAGACAAAAGAGTTTTTGAATGCAAAAAGATTTTTGATAATAATAAAATAACAAAAAATTAATGTACTTACCTGATAGATTTAAGGAATAATTACTTTGATAGTTGCTTCAATCCTTTCTATCTATTTCTTGAAATGCCTTTTTATGAAGAAGTTTTCTGTTAAACTCAGGAAGCTTGTAGTAATCTTCAACCTCTTTTGGAAAGAGACAACACTTCTCATTGACATTTGATGTCAGAATCTTTGTGACATATTTCTTTCTTAAATTCAACAATTGATCTTGTAGATATATCCCTTCATGTACATCTTCATTCACAAAACCACAATTGAAGTCGAACACATTATTTCCCTTGTACATTTCCATATGTCTCATTGCAAAGATTCCGGAATCGTTAATATCATTCTTCTGAGTTCTCCAGTTCATTTTGATAATTTTTGGTTTGCCATTTGAAAAAAATAACCTTTTTCCTTCCATAGCAAAAGTTGACTCAATAAATCCTATCTGAAAATATTAAAAATTAAAAAAAGAAATTAAAAAAAAAATTAATGTAGCTTTCGAGCTCCTACAGGAGCTTTACCACAGATTCAGAGAAGGTGCCTAAAAGTGCTAGTATTAAGCTGTTAGTTTTGTGTAACAGTGTACACATATTAAACAATTTTATGCAGTTATTGGATCCAGTTGTAAACTTGACTATATGGGTGGGTTGGGTAATATGCTATTTCAAGTACGTCCAGTTGACCCGTTAACGTTTAAGGTGGAATGTAGATTTCAAGGTTGAATGTAATAGCAATGTAAATTTCTTTTTATTAACCTATTAAAAGTTCATTCTTATTACTTTCAACCCGTATACATAGTAAGTGCTATTGATTTGAACCATTCAAAATCGCCACCCCTTGGATTATGGTTACAGAAGTTGAAGCAACATCTATATTTAATGCAAAAAAATAAATAAACCAAAAAATTATCATACCAACTTCATTGGAGAAACTCCGTAAATCTGCTCAACGTTATCTGTTGCATGAAATTTGTTGTCCAAGATATGGACTTCTGATGTTTTTAAATTGAATGCGACAACATAATATGCATCATCAGACACCATCGGAAAAAATAGCTGTTTAAGAATAATAATTATCAATGTACGAGACATATGTAAAAAAATTTAAATTTATGAGGAAATATATTTACCAAATCAATATCGTGATACTTTTTATTTGTGAGGTCTCCATAGCTTCAAAAACTCTATTGGAGAACATTTGTATCACCCGAAGATGATCATCATATAGTGGAGACTGATCGTGTATCATATCAGGAGAATTTTTAAAAAAATATCAAGAGAGAAAAAAAAGTTATTGCATTATACGACAAATATTACAAATAAAAATGAATGTATCGAACTTACCATTACATTTGTAGGGCAAAACAATCAGCAAGGTTCATTTTTGTCTGTTCTTGTCTCTTCATAATTCAAAACCATAACCCATGCATCAATTACTCCAGTTATAATCATGTGTCTAGGATACATTGTTTCAAAAATAACTCTTGAATACTCAAAGTCTTTATGCTTGAAGATGATTTCACTGAAAAATTAAGTTTGTGATTGTAACACCTGTCGTTTAAAAATATGGGTTTTCAAAAACTTTTCACCTAACGGTGTTAAATTGCGGAAGTAAAGACTGTAAAAGTCAAAACCGATAAAAACATTTCGGTTTCTGCATTTATTTGGTGTTACATGCCATATCAAACATTAGTTCAAATGAAAACCCAACGGTTGCCCAACATAAAACAACCGTTCACACATCACTACATAAATTCGACATTAAATACGAAATGTAGCGAATGTCTAAAGTAAGCATCGTCTAAGGGTAGCTAAGGCTCCTGCATTGCATCTACCCAAGCTCACACGTCCTGCATCTAGATTCCATCAAGCTAAACCTGAGGGAACAACCACATTAAGAAACAAGTGTTAGCTATAAGAATAGCTAAGTAAGATAACACTTAATTTAAAAACAATTGTCCAATTAAAACAATCTTCATTATTAGACAAGTTTTATTAGGCACAACACACATCACACGTTCACACAAATACTGCATTTCAACTTCGTTTCAATTAGGATAATCATCCTAAATGTTCCTATCCTGCATTAGTTCCCACATTATCACACATATCTTCGTTATCTGCATTATTAGTTCACACATTGTCACACGTATCTTCGTTAACATCAATAAGTTGAACTCACAATTAGATTGATGATTCAATACATAGCAACGTGATGATTACCTCGGCTTAATTTGAAAGTCCATATGTGATACGAAGTGGCCTTATGCACTAGTAAGCAGACAATTTCAATCCGATTGGCAACAACGGAAGGAAAATCCAAATTTTGACATCAAAGCGAATAAACGAACAACAGAGTCTATTATGCCAAACTAACTCGTTACACGCATACAATGTGATATGGACTAGTCTATTAATGATCATGATGCCAAACTACCCCACTAACTCTAACAATCTACCGAAAACTCGTGCACAAAACAACCAAAAACAAAACAGATACAACCACAACTATCAAAAAAAGAACACATTTACCCTTACAACAACACAAACAAACACAAACACAAAAAACAAACAACAAACAACATAACAAAAACAACAAAACCAAACAAACACACAAAACATTTACAACAAACTAAACACTCATCAAATTTATTTTCACAAAGTTAAATTATAACAATTAACAAAATCACGGGCATTTTTATCAGCTAGACTCCCTAGCTATGCTGCTACAATGTAAACTGCTACGTATATTTCGTATGTTCAATGTAAAAAACTGAAACTGCAACCTGCTACGTATATTTCGTATGTTATTCCATGACATGATGAATGGACTTTCGTAATAAATATTCCAAATTATATACACTTACTTGTTGCGTTTGTAAAACTGAAAGAAAAACCCATATTTTTTCGGAATCTCTATACGATACAGTTAACAAGGAATCAAAAGAAACAATCTCATTCCCACTAGTAGCTCCTTTTTCTTCTTCAACTGCAATTCCTTTACCAGCATCTTTGTTTTGTGGTGAAGATCTTAAAAATGGCAACTCCGATATAACTTTATCTACATCTGGTGAATTCTGTAGTGCTGCATCAATTTTGACATTTGGTGTAGCTGGTGAGTCATTGCATGCTAAATCCTCATCACCAGAGTCGAAGCCAAGGTCAAAAGAAGGTCCATTAAAAGGTACAAAAGTTGAATACTTTGAATGTAACAACCGTCTTAGAAATGTTCTAAATAAGTTCTTTAGAAAGTACTTTCGCCATTTGAACGGCTAGACAGTTCAATTTATTTAGGTTCTTGACATACTTTAGACCTAAATTATATGCTTATATGAAGGTCAATTTGATCTTAAATCTTGATTTATTTGACGAGTTCCTGATTAAGTACGATCAAATATTAAAGTTCGGTTCGTAAACGTGCGTGTTCATAAAAGTTCTAATTCAAAATGTTCGCAAATAGTCCTCGCACTTAATAAGTTCATTTATTGTGGAAAGGTATAAATAGGAAGGTTGGAAAACCCTAGTGAGAGAAACAACCACTGTTCATCTTCTTCCTTTTTTCACTTCTCTCACTAAAAACACTCTGGCAGCCATAAAACACACAAACATCCTTTGATTTTGGATTTTTTAATCAAAATTGTTTGTACTTTTAGCATCCTTGTGATAATCAAAACATACTTCTCGAATCATTTCTCAGGTAACAACAACATTTGATGGGTTTTTTGAGCAATTTAAAAGTGTACTTTTTCAAGTTCATGTTCTTGATGATTTGGTCCAATTTTTGAATGAAAATTGTGTTAAATGTTAATGGGTTTGTGTCTAAATGTGTTTAACAACATTTGTATGAACAAATTTGGGTCATAACGTACTTTAAACTCAAAACCCGTTTTTGAAAATGAAGTACAACTTGTTCTTGAAGTCACAACTTGTTCATGTGATATTTGATCTTGAAATCAGTAAGAGTGTTGTGAAATAATGTTATTGTGTATATATGTACTAGTTCTATGTTCTAACAAGTCCCGGAATCGATCTAAATCTCCAAGCTATGTTCTGTTCATTGTTCCAACCCGTTTAGGCAGTGGGACGATCTTAGGGTGGGACGATCTTGGTCCCCAAGATCGTCCTAGGCTGCTCAATGTTCTATAGTTCTTGTTCGTTCGATCTCGTGTGATGTTGTGTTGTTGTTGGTACATTAATGGGTAACTAATCTTCTAAGATCGGTTTTGCTCAACCCTTGTTCTTGAATCAAGGTGAATGTGTTCTTGCTTTGACTTAGAACGATCTTGACCATATTGTGCCCTAAAACGATCTTGAGCTATCAACCTTTAAGACGATCTTGTACATTAGAACCTAAGACGACCTTGTACATTGGAACCTAAGACGACCTTGAGCCTTGGACACTAAGACGATCCTGGCCTTGACTCAATAGAACGATCTTGAGCTTGAAGAACCATAAAACGATCTTGACCTCTAGTCAGATAAAACGATCTTGCTAGAGTCCAGTGGGACGATCTTGCTAGAGTCCAGTGGGACGATCTTGCAAGTCCAGTGGGACGACCTTGCAAGTCCAGTGGGACGATCTTGCAATCCAAAACCCTAGACGATCTTGTACTTGTTCTATAACATACCACACTTGATCATTAAACACCAAATCAGTTCCTAACATCATTATCATTAGATTCAACACATCAAAGGCTACGTATTAACACCAAAGCTAGTTCATGAACCGATCTAAAACAGCGAACACTGTGCAAACCCTAATTGAGTACCCTAAAGGCATGTTCTATCTTGATTATTAAAGTACAAGTTCAATGAACATCTAAATTGAGTTCTTAAGACTAAAGTTCATTATTAAAGACACGTTCAACTCATTAACACGATAAGTACTTATATGTGAGTCCTAAGATGGTCAGTTCGAGTCCAGTTCATGTACTTAAAGTTCATTTAAACTCTTTTGAGTCAAAACGTTCAAAGATCTTCAAAGGGACCAAATCATCAGTTCATCAAGGACATTTCAGTAATTAATTAGTCATTGGAACTAATATGTGTGCATATCTATGAACAATAACTTGTACTTAGGCATCCATCAAGACGTACTTGGAATCTGATAGATATAACTTATCTATCTCTGTGCTTGTTCTCTGTGCTTATACTACTGTGCTTGTACCAGATCACTGTAAGTTCACTAATCCCCCTTTCGTACATTTTGTTCAAGTTCTTTTATCGGGGACTGAAAAGCATGAAAACTACTTTGTACTTGTACATATGTTCTTGAACTACTTTACGTACTATATTATAATCTTGAACTATTCCACGTACTATTTTATGATCATACGAGGTACTTATGATATGATTCCTAATTATTTAAAAGAGTATTTAAGTCTTGAATGGGCAGGATCTTAAATACATTTATACTGTTTAAGGGAGTATTTAAGTCTTGAATGGGCAGGATCTTAAATACCTCCATACTACTATATTGATCTTTAACATGTTCTAGTTCGTACTTGTACTTGTTCAGTTCTTATTCACTGCTATCAGTTCATATCCCACAGTTCAGGGATTGAACCGTAGATAATTATGGACAGCGCTGTTTAGGGTAGGCCCACCCTCATTCTCCGCAGTTCTGGAGGATGCATATTATCTGTTCTTGTTCTAATTTAGACCTTCGTGAAGTACTTGATTATTATGTACTTAAGTTCAGTACAGTTCAGTTCTGGCCAATCGGGTTAGCAGTGACAACTCATTTAAAGTTCATTATATGTTCTTGTACTGTTCTTACGGTCACAAAGCACTTTTGTTAAACGTACAGACCTCATGACTGGTTCTTACTCTACATAATATTATATGTATACGTACTAGTACTTTATGTGAATCTCACCAACTACTTTTGTAGTTGACCTTTGAACTTACATGCTTTTTAGGCTAGACTAGTAGATCTCTCAGCATAGGAGTCTTCCTCTTTAAAGCTCATCTCTTTTGGCGATTGTTCGTACGTTCAAGACCGGAAGCTGTGAAGATCTCCCTTTGTTTATTCAGTTCAGACTCCAGTACTTCAAGACAATTGTTCTGTCTTTTGATTATTAACTATTCGGGGTATATCCCAAATGCTGTAATAACTTTTATACTTCTTTTCTTTTATGTTTGGCTGTGTTGGAACTTGTACTGTGTGCTTTTGTGCTTGTCTGTACATCCCGTATATTCCGCTTTAGCGGGGTGTTACATAAAATGGCTTCCATCCACCATCCTTCATTGTTGTACTTTGAACTTTCTCCACTTCACTCCTTGTCTCTTTTTTATCATTGTCAAAACTTGATACATCAGAATTTAAAAAAACTAAAGATTTTGAGACTCCCTGCCCTCCATTTACTTTAACTGTTGTATCTTGAATGTTTCCCATGTTATTCCTTTTCTCTATTTTCTCTTCCCCAAAATTTGGTACATCAGAATGTACAAAACTGTAATACCTCAAGCCGAGGCTCGAAATATCACGGAAATCATATAGCACAAGGTGGAATTACAATATGAACAAGACTAAATGCAAATAAAGATTCAGTGAATCCATTACAATACGAAACAAGTACCAAAATACATAAGGAGCAAATAACCATCAAAGTTTCAAAAGAACATTCAAAAGATGGCAAATCGATCCTAAGTATAATGCAAAAGAGGGTCAATGAATCCTTGATCCATAAAGTCCAAAGTCCGGGTTTAACAGCAAGCAAGCAACTATACTCCACGTCCAGGATTAACCTGATTACCTGAAAAGTGTACTAAGCATAGTCAACACAAGGTTGGTGAGTCCGTAGTAATGGTCCACAATGAACCATCGTCAATAATCACAATGCACGAATAAAGGCAAAGTATAACTTACAGTAAGCCTCTCAGTAACACAATATCATCAACAACAAGATTACACAGATATAAGTAAATGTGTAATAAATGTGCACAAAGATGTAAATATTAATACAAATGTCACATGTACATGTAAGTCATAATGCAAATCATATGTGCGGTTTTCAAGTCATCTATATAATCAGAGTCATGTACGTACAAATGTCATCAAGTACATATAGTACCCGTATCAATGTCATCAAGTACATATAGTACCCGTATCAATGTCGTCAAGTACATATAGTACCCGTATCAATGTCGTCAAGTACATATAGTACCCGTATCAATGTCAAGTACATATAGTACCCGTATAAATGCCGATCTCAAACACAAGTCCAATACCCAATTGTTCAACCAACTAAACTATACGTATGTCCACTTAGGAGGATTCTACTTTCTTCGAGTCCCAGATGCTTATATATAGGGTCACCCGCAGCCTTCCCAACACATCTAAGGCCCATTGAAGGTAGAACCGACTTCCATGTCTATACGTCTATCCTAATAATAATAATATACTTCACAACTTAACTAAGTCAATCAAACGTAATAAACCGTCTCATCAATCCAACAACTAAACCAATCGATCAATCACTCACTCAACCATTTAATCAACGACCATTAATCCGTAAGTTCACCAATACAACGATAAAAGTATGAATAAGTACGTATCTCACAAGTCAAGTATATCAAGGCATTCATGTCTATCTCAAATGTAATCCCAAAGTCCATCATTTACTCTAAACAACGCGTACATACACTTCGGAGGATTTTACTTTCATCAAGTTCTAGATGCTTATGTATAGGGTCATCCGCAGCCTTCCCACCACACCTAAAACCCTTTGAAAGTAAAGCCGACCTCCATGTATGTACTTCTATCCTAAAGAGTTACAATATCACAAACACATTCGTAAACCATCACACGATCAATCAAAACTGTCTACCAAACGACAATCAGAAATTAACTAGACAGGAAATCAAGTCAACCAAACAAACAACAACACGTATATGTACACTTTCAGCCCGAATCTCTATTGAGTAGGGAGCTACGAAACTCACCTTGATCGGCAAAGAAGCTTAAGTCGAGTAAGCGAAAGATTAATAGCGAGTATTGGGCCCCACGCGTCCACAACCTATCAAAGCATATCATATATCATAATGTCAACTTTATAATCATAAATAAGTTGGTTCCTTAGTTTAAGTCGAGTCACGAACCCACAATTACTTCTTTAACATTACCGTGTGAAACATAACACTTTGACTCGACATTTTTAGAAATGGAGGAAGATTCATACAAAATAAAGGTTAATACAAGAAACTAGACTCTTTCACGATTCCAACGGTAGGTCATATGACTGATTTGGACTTACGGATCAAAAGTTATTAACGTTTGAAACTGACGCGATTCCCAGAAGTATCTCACTGCGCCGCAGTGAGGAAACAATGAAAGAGGTCATAATATAGCCACTGCGCCGTAGTGAGGCAAGGTCTTGCCACTGCGCCGCAGTGGACAAATTCCAGCACCTGCAACAGCAGTTCTTAAGTGCAGAAAACGAGCCAATTACCCCCAAACTCGACCCAAACCATACCAAAACGATTTGCAGAAGTTTGAAACTCATTTTGAAGCTTAACTAAGCACCATTAAACATAAATACACATAACCCATTCCACAAATTCGACCAAAACATCAAAATTACTTCCAAATCATTCTAACCCTAATCAAAACCCTAATTGGCTAGAAATCCGCTTTTGACCAATTTAAAACCTGAAATTACTTTGTAATGACTAAAAGCATATAAGTAAACATAAGTAGATGAATTTGGGATGAATTTGACTTACCAATCTAGCTTCAAAAGTCAAAACCCGAATTTGACCCAAATAGGTAGAAATCTTGCACTAGAACTTCAAGCTTATGATTCAATGAGGATTAAGAGATGGTAAATATGATGATTCTAGATTTGTATCAGTTTCAATAACACTAATTTGGCAGAATTTTAGAGAGAAAAGAAGAAGAAGAAGTTTGATCTTTCTTTGATATTTAGTTAAGAGATATTTTGTGATGAAGAATGGGATAAGGGGGAAGAAGGGTGGATCCTATAGGGCTGATGGGTCGGGTACGGGTATGGGTCGACCCGTTTCCATTTTCAAGCTAGTTTACACACCGTTTTACATTTAATCATCAAATAAGTCATAACAACAACCCTACAAACATACCACATAGTCATATAATCACCAACCAATTATTTCATTAAAAAGATTGTTAGTCAAATTACATGTAAAGTCAACTGGTCAAAACTCACAGATGTTACATTATTCCCCCGTCAAAAGAATTTCGTCCCGAAATTCAACAGATCACCAATCGTTAGGCAAATGTGGATACTTAGGTTTCAACTCTAGCGGTCTCCACCCCGCATCACCCATTTCTTGTCTTCGGCGACTTCATAATGAAGTCCATCACAATTTGTTTCCCTTCAAATTTATCTCCCGGTCTTTCACCACGAGCTTATTCACATCCCTTAAGTTATCATACATTTCGAAACGACACGTGCTACCTTACAATACGAGCTACAGGCTTTTACAGTGATTAGCTAGGACGAACGAGTTGCCTCCTTGGGGTTCTTCAAGTCGTGTGTCTAAATTTGTATTCCGATCGTGGCAAGCCTATAAGGGTTTTGGCTACGCGTGCGACGTTAGGAAGGCTAAGCCTATACAAAATTTAAGTTATCGAGATGGGACAAGTCTGGTAAGTCACCCGGAAAAGCTTCGGGGACTCAAGATTAATAGAGACGACGTTAGTTTTCAGATTCTTGAGATGGTAGTTCTAAGGACCTTTAAGTTTGAAGATGTACATGGGACACTAAGAACCCTACCGTTAAATATTTTCACATTAGCGACCCTACTATACAATTAAGGACTGTATTAACCGTTGCATTCAGATTGTACTCACTTATCGCCAAGAACCTTAATATCATAGAGCACCAAGTACGTGAAGAGTTTGTCGTCTCCTAGGGTCAAGATACATACACGGGGTATTTGACCAAATTTAGTTAGGGAGTCGTTAAACATCCAAAATTTGTAAACATATAATTCCAAAACGCACGAACGAACATAATTCAAAGGAGTAACGTTAGGATAAACAAGATCATAGTCTGTTCCCATATCGAATAGTGCCATAACATAATAACCGTTAAGAGAAATGCACCTTAACCAACGTTTGGATCATTTTGGCCTCCGTTGCCATTCCCCGCAAAAGCTCGGCCACGAGGAAGAACTTGATGGCCTTGTTGGCCACGGTTTTGGTTTGGCCCGGCGATTTGGAGTTGATTCGGATGGATCGCCACTTCAACTTGTTGTCCAACCCATTGCGGACAATTATTTTGGTAGTGATCACGACTACCACATTCAAAACATTCGCCTCTTCGTTGATTACCTTGAGGAGGGACGGCCCGAATAGGAGCCATATTCATGGGGCCCGTCCTCGGCGCTCTATAATCCTTGGACAAATGCCCAACTCGGTTACAATTAAAACACTCCCCACATTGGATGTTGGCAGAATGGTGTTTGTTGCATCTTCCACATAAAGGATGGGGTCCTGCATAAGCCTTCCTAGCCGGTTCCACCGCCGCCATCACTCTACCCCTATTAGCATTTTTGGGATCAAACCTTCCCATTTTATTTACCCCACTTGACTCTCCCACTTCTTTCCTCTTGTTTACTGAGGAGTTACTCAAAACACCGCTCTCTCAACAAGTCTTCAGTCACACTACCGGCTCGGTTGACAGCATCGGCTAAAGAAGTAGGCATGTTAGAATTCACATAGGATCGGACTTGAGGATTCAAGCCCAATACAAACTTCTCGATGGCCGAGCCTCAGAATCCACCAAGTGAGGAATGAGGGTAGACAACTCTTGAAATCGTCTAACATAGTTCTTGTAATCGGCTCCCTCCATGTTGAGATTAACAAACTCAATGGTCAAGTTTTGTAGTTCATAGGGAGGACAAAACTTCGCTTCACCTTGTTCTTGAAATCTATCCATTCCAAGTTATGAGTCCGCCCCAAAGTTATCTCTTGGTTCCACCAACTCAAGGCGTCATTTTTAAACATGCCGGATGCATAAGAAATCCGGTCGTCATATGTGCAATGACTTCTTTCAATCACTGCCTCGATCTCCTCAAACCACCTTATACACTCTGTGGGACCGCCTCTTCCATCAAACTCCGGTGCCCCACAGCTTTTGAAGTCTTTAAATATACACCCCTGTCGGTATCCTCCATGTTGATTATACATGGGCATACGGTTATCAACTCCCACTGGTTCCTCTTCTTCCTCCTCCATAGCATGAGTTTGAGCATTTTCATTATTCATATTAATTGGGATTTCATTGTTTTGAGGCCCATTGTTTTGAGCCGCATTGTTTCCCAAGACTTGCCGTGACTTGAGCAATAATGGTTGGCATGATATTGGTGACCGTTTGAGTGATCACCTCAGCCAAGTTTGGCTTGGGAGCTTCACCATGGCCCCTTCCTTGGCCTCTACCACGACCTTTACCACGACCCCTACCACGGCCCCTACCTCTACCTCCTTGTACCTCCGGTTGAGCTTCCGGTTGACGTCCTTCCGATTGAGGTTCTAGAGAGTTAGCCCTATCGTTAGTTCCGGTCTTCCTTGTTCTCACCATTTCTATAAAACAAGTGACGCGTTGACCCGAGAGTTAGTCTCAATTGCTCACATGTCAGTCACACAAGTAGTCAATGCTCTCATACCGATACAACATACTCATTTCATACCATTTAGCTAAGGCAAGAGTGCTAGAATCCTATGGGATTGTTACTTATCATATTATCATGTCAAGTCCACTACAATTGTTTATCGTTAATTCAAGTAATCATGTCAATACATCAAACAATCTACAATTAACACAAATGGTTAAGTATAATCTGAATTCGATATGCTCTCTAGTTATTGACCAGGTATGTATACAGGGTGTACCAACGGCTAACCCTCCACCCAATCAACTTCCATTAAGCATATCGGTTCCCTATTATACACTAAGCCAAGCAACTAACACGAATGATTCAAAGTATAATCCGAATTCGATACACTTTCTAGTTATTGACCGGGTATGTATACAGGGTGTACCAATGGCTAACCCTCCACCCAATCAACTTCCATTAAGCATATCGGTTCCTTATTATACTGTAAGTCATGCATGCGCAATCCATGATGTCATTAACTTGTTATAATGTTGGGCGACCATAAAAGAGTTGATCGGGTTCTTTTAGGGTTGCCACAATATTATACTAAGTTAATACCATAACTTCATTTTGCTCTAAAGCATCCAACTAACATCAATCAGTAACAACAATCCATATCAATGACAATCAAATTCAATCAATGCACACATTAACCACATTGTACCCATTCCACATTCATCACGTTGAATTCAAGCCATCACATAAGTGGTCTTAACTACGAACTCACAATATACACTTTCTAGGGTCACAGAATTCACGTTGCACACAAATTTCCTAACCATGCATGCTATATGAAGAGTTTTAACTTAAGCCGTAGTCTAGGTTAAACCGCCTAATTCTCTACGACCTGCATGGGCCACCATTCTGTAACACCCCAAGCCGAGGCTCGAAATATCACGGAAATCATATAGCACAAGGTGGAATTACAATAGAACAAGACTAAATGCAAATAAAGATTCAGTGAATCCATTACAATACAAAACAAGTACCAAAATACATAAGGAGCAATTAACCATCAAAGTTTACAAAAGAACATTCAAAGATGGTAAATCGATCCTAAGTATAATGCAAAAGAGAAGGTCAATGAATCCTTGATTCATAAAGTCCAAAGCCCGGGTTAACAGCAAGCAAACAATCAAACTCCATGCCCTGGATTAACATGATTACCTGAAAAGTGTACTAAGCATAGTCAACACAAGGTTGGTGAGTTCGTAGTAATGGTCCACAAGAACCATCGTCAATAATCACAATGCACGAATAGAGGCAAAGTATAACTTACAGTAAGCCTCTCAGTAACACAATATCATCAACAACAAGATTACACAGATATAAGTAAATGTGTAATAAATGTGCACAAAGATGTAAATATTAATACAAATGTCACATGTACATGTAAGTCATAATGCAAATCATATGTGTGGTCTTCAAGTCATCTATATAATCAGAGTCATGTACGTATAAATGTCATCAAGTACATAACGTACCCGTTTAAATGTCATCAAGTACATATAGTACCCGTATCAATGTCATCAAGTACATATAGTACCCGTATCAATGTCGTCAAGTACATATAGTACCCGTACCAATGCGTAAATGTCGATCTCAAACACAAGTCCAATACCCAATCGTTCAACCAACTAAACTATACGTATATACACTTAGGAGGATTATACTTTCTTCGAGTCCCAGATGCTTATATATAGGGTCACCCGCAGCCTTCCCACCACATCTAAGGCCCATTGAAGGTAGAACCGACTTCCATGTCTATACGTCTATCCTAATAATAATAATATACTTCACAACTTAACTAAGTCAATCAAACGTAATAAACCGTCTCATCAATCCAACAACTAAACCAATCAATCAATCACTCACTCAACCATTTAATCAACGACCATTAATCCGTAAGTTCACCAATACAACGATAAAAGTATGAATAAGTACGTATCTCACAAGTCAAGTATATCAAGGCATTCATGTCTATCTCAAACGTAATCCCAAAGTCCATCATTTACTCTAAACAACGCGTACATACACTTCGGAGGATTTTACTTTCATCAAGTTCTAGATGCTTATGTATAGGGTCATCCGCAGCCTTCCCACCACACCTAAAACCCCTTGAAAGTAAAGCCGACCTCCATGTATGTACTTCTATCCTAAAGAGTTACAATATCACAAACACCTTCGTAAACCATCACACGATCAATCAAAACTGTCTACCAAACTACAATCAATCCGAAATTAACTAGACAGGCAATCAAGTCAACCAAACAAACAAACAACACGTATATGTACACTTTTCAGCCCGAATCTCTATTGAGTAGGGAGCTACGAAACTCACCTTGATCGGCAAAGAAGCTTAAGCCGAGTAAATGAAAGATTAATAGCGAATATTGGGCCCCACGCGTCCACAACCTATCAAAGCATGTCATATATCATAATGTTAACTCTATAATCATAATTAAGCTGGTTCCTTAGGTTTAAGTCGAGTCACGAACCCACAATTACTTCTTTAACATTACCGAGTGTGAAACATAACACTTTGACTCGACATTTTTAGAAATGGAGGAAGATTCATACAAAATTAAGGTTACTACAAGAAACTAGACTCTCTCACGATTCCAACGATAGGTCATATGACTTATTTGGACTTACGGATCAAAAGTTATTAACGTTTGAAAACTGACGCGCGTATCTCCCAGAAGTATCTCACTGCGCCGCAGTCAAGGCATTGCCTTGCCACTGCGCCGCAGTGAGGCTAAACAATGAAAGAGGTCAGAATATAGCCACTGCGCCGCAGTGAGGCAAGGTCTTGCCACTGCGCCGCAGTGGGACAAATTCCAGCACCTGCAACAGCAGTTCTTAAGTGCAGAAAACGAGCCAATTACCCCCAAACTCGACCCAAACCATACCAAAACGATTTGCAGAAGTTTGAAACTCATTTTGAAGCTTAACTAAGCACCAATAAACATAAATACACATAACCCAATTCACAAATTCGACCAACAACATCAAAATTACTTCCAAATCATTCTAACCCTAATCAAAACCCTAATTGGCTAGAAATCCGCTTTTGACCAATTTAAAACCTGAAATTACTTTGTAATGACTAAAAGCATATAAGTAAACATAAATAGATGAATTTGGGATGAATTTGACTTACCAATCTAGCTTCAAAAGTCAAAACCCGAATTTGACCCAAATAGATAGAAATCTTGCACTAGAACTTCAAGCTTATGATTCAATGAGGATTAAGAGATGGTAAATATGATGATTCTAGATTTGTATCAGTTTCAATAACACTAATTTGGCAGAATTTTTAGAGAGAAAAGAAGAAGAAGAAGTTTGATCTTTCTTTGATATTTAGTTAAGAGATATTTTGTGATGAAGAATGGGATAAGGGGGAAGAAGGGTGGATCCTATAGGGCTGATGGGTCGGGTACGGGTATGGGTCGACCCGTTTCCATTTTCAAGCTAGTTTACACACCGTTTTACATTTAATCATCAAATAAGTCATAACAACAACCCTACAAACATACACATAGTCATATAATCACCAAAATGAACCCAATTATTTCATTAAACAAGATTGTTAGTCAAATTACATGTAAAGTCAACCGGTCAAAACTCACAGATGTTACAAAAACTTTCAGAATTTGATATTGGCTTCCCTCCATCTACTTTCATCATACCTTCAACTTGTTTTCTCAGTTTCGTCTTTGTCAAAATTTGCTACATTAGATAATATAGAATCTGGAGAACTTGAGAATTGCTGCACCACATTGACTTATTGTTGAAGCTTGAGATTTTTCCACTTGTATACTATCCCCTGATTTGTCTTTGCCTTTGTTAAAATTTGTTACATTAGATTCTATAAAATTGACTTCCATTGAGATTGGCTGCTCTACATTGACTTTCTTTGTTGTACCTTGAACTTTTTCCAATTCACTCTTTCTCTGTGTTTTGTCATCAAGATTTTTAAAAACAGTTTTTTCCTTTATTATCTTCTTTATCAACTGGAATATCATTATTCTTATTACCAACTACCTCATCTTCCAAAGGATCTTCAAGCTCAGAAAAATCTACATCCATTTTTTTGGAACATTCAGCTTCATCATCATTTCGATATTTTTTCCTCAATTTACTTTTCCTAACAAACTCATTATCTGAGAAAAGTGGATTGTTTCTATAAAAATCTTCTATGGTGATATTTTCATGAAGAATCGTATAATAATTATTCAACTCATCATCCGTATTATCGATAGCCAAACCGATTTTAATCAACTTATCAGTGTCAATGATCATCCATTCTTTGACTAACAATCTTTCTTTCACTGTTCTCTTGATTGCCTGTTTAAAATACAAAATAAACAAAGTTTTAATGTAGATTACAGCAATTTTTAATGCTATAAGATATTAATATAAATTCTTCAAGATTAGACTAAAAACATGCTTACCTGAAGTTTACTTTCAACAGTGAATGTGTTGAAGTCTTCTGGTGTTTGAGTTGTTGTAAATGGATTGTCATTCATAAATTCATAAACTCAATCTCACAAGATTGCACGTTTTTCAAAGAATTCAAATGATTTTTCACCGTTGCTTCCACGAAAAATCTTTTCAACTAAACCACCGGGTTTTAGTTCTCCGTGGAATGCAACCTCTATTCATCAAATCGATGAGACATACATTTGGTCTTTTAACAAGTCAAAACCCTTGGACCCAATCTCAAATGGGTTCCAAAAGTGATTTTCAAGTGATTTGATGAATAGTGGCTTATGCACACATCAGTGTATAACCCGTGCTAAAACCGTTTTTTGTAATTACTTCATTTTTAGAAAAATCCAAAAAGATTTTCATTTTCTTGTTTTTAGAAAAATCCAAAAAGATTTTCTCTTTTCATATTTTTTTTATTACCGTTGTTAGAAATTCAAAAATAGTGATAAATTGTAATTAAGATTAGAAGACATTCTTGTTGTTAAGTCATAGATAAATGATTACTAAGGTTGAGGGGCTAATTGTGAAAATTAGCATAGTTGTATTGTTAGACTATATATAGCCCTCATACCTTAGAAATCATAACAAGAACAGAATCAACATTTCATTCTTTACACAATTAATTCCAATCTTTCAGTTTATTCGATCTTTCTCTCTCAAAACACACACACACACCAAGAACACACACTTGCAAACCGCCATTGTTAGATCGAATTCAGAGCTAAAATCGTGTTATAACAAGTGGTATCAGAGAGAAACATCAATCTGATGACGATCCATAACTGAATTTGATCACAATTTCATCAAAATCAAGTTTAATCTCAAATTCTGTTCGTAATATCTCACCTACTGGTTCTTCAAAATTCACACATTAAATCTCATAAAATCACAGTTGTTTGTTCATCAATAGATTCGTGGCTATTGATAACATAATCCTGTCAATTTTCAAGTTCCAATTCAATCTAAATCTCGAGATTGAATTTTGAGTTTTGGCGCGTAATTTCAGGGATTTGAATCTGTTGTGTTTTAGGTTGAATTTTGTTCATAATCGTGTTGCGGACGTGAATTAAAACAGTTTGGAAGTGATTTCGTGATCTAACTCCTAGTAATTCATAAGAAATCGAAGTTTTAAAAAGTTGATAATGGAGTTTTTCTGGAAATGTGTTCAGTTGAAGAAGATGACCAAGACGATCTGCCTAAGATCGTTTTAAGTTCAGTGAATTGTGGTGTGTTAAGACGATCCTCACAAGATCGTTTTAGCTAAGAGTGTGTTGTGGTAGTGTTGATTCTGGCTAATTAATCCAAAAGGATTGGTTTGGTCGTTTCATACACTTAAAAGTTTTGAGAAAGAAAACAAGACGATCTTCATACCAAGATCGTCTCATTTCCTTCTTACCCAGAACGATCTTCAAACCAAGATCGTTTCACCTAAGACGATCTTCATCTAAACCGTTTCATTTTCATACTTAGCCAAAATTTCACCAAAATTTTCCAAGACGATCTTCAATCAAGATCGTCCCAGTTCAAAACCGTTTCATTTTTAATACTTAGCACCAAATTTCATAAAATTACCTAAGACGATCTTCTCAAGATCGTTTCACATTCTGTTTTCAAGACCGTTTCTGTTTTATACTTAACCAAATTTCATCAAAAATACCAAGACGATCTTACTCAAAGACGATCTCACCCAGAACGATTTTATCAAGATCGTTTCATTCTCCATTCATTTTAAGATCGTTTCAATTTCCTTGTTAATCAAGATCGTTTCAAATACCTGGTTCAATTAAGATCGTTTCAATTTCCTTGATAATCAAGATCGTTTCAAATACCTGGTTCAATTAAGATCGTTTCAATTTCCTTGATAATCAAGATCGTTTCAAATACCTGGTTCAATTAAGATCGTTTCAATTTCCTTGATAATCAAGATCGTTTCAAATACCTGGTTCAATCAAGATCGTTTCAGTTACCTGGTTCAATCAAGATCGTTTCAGTACCTGGTTCAATCAAGATCGTTTCAGTTACCTGGTTCAATCAAGATCGTTTCAATTCTTGTTTAAATCAAGATCGTTTCATTTTCTTACCAAGATCGTTTCATTTGCTCATTCAATTCAAATCAATCTCAAATGGCTTCTCGTGAAGCTTTGGCATTAGGTTCTGATACAAGACCTCCAGTTCTCTATCGTGGTTCTTACGGACTATGGAAGAAACGATTCATGGACTATGTGGAGAGTCAAACAAATGGTCATATGATGAAAGATTCCATTCTGAATGGACTTGCTGTTCATCGCCATCCCACTACTAATGCAGTTATTCAAACTCATGAACTTTTGAATGCTGAGCAAAAGGATCGAACAGCTGCAGATAACAGAGCAAGGTCATGTTTATACAGAGCTCTACCGATGAAATCTATGGGTCTGTTGATTCTTATGATATAGCAAAAGAGATATGGGATGAGGTGGCAAGACAGATGGAAGGAGCTGACGTGACTTCGACAATCAGATTGACCAACATTTTGACTGAGTTTGACAACTTCTCCAAAATGCCAAATGAATCTCTTGAGGACAGTTTATTACAGATTCTGCAATGTCATAAATGAACTGAGAAAGAACAATGTCAAGAAAACTGAGATTGAGTTAAACATCAAGTTCATCAAAGCACTTGGTCAAGAATGGGAAGATTTTGGAACCCAAATCAAGCAACATCAAAACCTGACCAAGTTCACCATTCATACTCTATATGAATCTTCAAGCTCAATGAAAACCAAGTCCTAAGCAAAGCTTCATCGAACAAAATGCCAGAAGTTGTATCTTCTGATCCTTTGGCATTGATCGTTGAGAAGAAGATTTCTGAAGCTCTCAAAAGGCAAATGGTGGTTGTTTCTTCGTCAGATGAGGAGGGAGATGATGTGATGGCTACAAGAGATGGTGTATCAGACGAACTATATCAAGCTCTTGCCGCAGTAACTAAGCATTTCAAGAAGAGATTTTATAAAGCGAGGCCAACAAACAACAATCTCCGCACTTCTTCAACAAGTGCATTTCCCAAGAAGGAACACTATCATCCAAGGAGCAATGATCAAAGTGAAGCTACTGGTTCAAGATACAGTGAAAAGAAGGAAGCATATGAGAAACAAGCAGTTGAGAAAGGGAAGACATCAGACAAAAGGTGCTACAATTGTGGAGTTCCTGGACATTTTGCTGTTGATTGCAAACAACCCAAGAAGCGGAACTATGAGTACTACAAGCAAAAGATGCTATTAGCCAAACAGGTCGAAGCAGGACATGCATTGCTTGCCGAAGATGACAAATGGCTGTTGCTCACTGATGATGAAGATCAAGATCTCTCCGCTAATGTTTGCTATATGGCGAGATTGGCCAAGAACAAAGTCCTTGAAGCAGAAAGCACTGATGATGAATACCCAGATGATGAGGTAAATCTCGACTCTACTTTTTCTTTGATTAAGGACAAAGAGTCTTGTAGATTAGCCTTATCTAAATTAACAAATCATATCAGTTCTTTAGCCAACAACAACAAAAAGTTGAAAAATAGTATTGCATTTTCAAAAAGTGAATTTTCAAATCTTCTTGAAGAACACTCAAAATTACTTTTTGAACATGATACTATTAAACAAGATTTTCAAGCATACAAAGACAAAATGTTGGTTAAAGAATGTGAAATGAATGTCACTCCTGATTCTAAATTATTACAAAGATGTCAAAACCTTGAGAAGACCATTCATGATCTTGAAAAAGCCAATCAAGATCTTGAAATTCAAAAGACCAATGAATGGCTTCGGGCAAATGCAGACAAATGGATGTTGATATTCTCAATAAGAAGCTCCAAGAAGCTAAACCAAACAATGTTGAACTCGAAAGGAAGATTTCTGATTTAAATCATAATTGTTTCTAAAAGGCA
Organism: Erigeron breviscapus; assembly: GCA_034093135.1. NCBI lineage: Eukaryota > Viridiplantae > Streptophyta > Magnoliopsida > Asterales > Asteraceae > Erigeron > Erigeron breviscapus. The sequence continues at coordinate 306,165,184 of CM067167.1, forward strand.
TTGAGATTGAGAATCTTGAAAAACAAGTTGAGGAATTTAAAAAGAATATACTTTTCTATCAAGAAAAGTTATATAAAGTTGAACAAAATCCTCTCTTGAATTTCACTGCCTATTTCAACAAGTCAAAAATCGACAAAACAGAACTTCTTCACGGGTTGGGATTTGAGAATATCACACCATTGCAAAAAGCCAAAGACCAAATCGAACCCCTGTATGATGAAAAATTTCTTCGCCTTGGTATGATACAACAATTTATTCGTCCATTGGATGACGAATTTGAGACTGATGAAGTTGAGAGAATACCTAATCCAGATTTTTGGTTAATTATGATGCAATCAATGATTCATACAAAACAAAACAATCTTCAATTTTTAAATTGGAAGAAATTGAATCAAATTTTCAAAACCAAGAATCTGTTGGTACTTCACCTAAATCAACTAAAATGTATTTTCAACCACATTTTTGGAAAAGCAAATAGAAGATTTACAACAAAAGGTGGAATCTCAACAAACAGTTATCAATCATCTCAAGTCTCAAAGTCCGAATCTAGAGGATAAATGTATTGTTGTTAATACTAAGAAAGTTTGTGAGAATGTTTCTACTCAAACTGACCAAAGTGATTTAGTAGAAAATTCTACCCAAACTACTTGTGATTCATCTACCAATACCTCCACCCAGACCTTGACTGATTCTCTTGAATGTACTTGTCAAAATACTGCTACTTTTATAGCTGATGATTGTGTGCAATCTGATTTTCTGATGAAGAACTTGCACATAGTTTAGTTTTGATATGGTACTTCTATAGGTTTTCACATGCAACAAGCTGTTGATGAGTTAGTTGTTCACCCTAAGCCTAGTGCTAGTATAGGTGTTGATACGTCTACTCAATTTTATTGTGAGACCAAAGATGTGTCAGTTCAAGTTGACCTAATTTCTGAGACTACCCATAATGTGAAGTTGGACACCAAGATTCCTGATTTCTCAAAATTTTCAAATAAATCTAAAATTAATCAATCTCCATTGATATTTTCTTTTTCAAAAGATTTCACGAAGGTTGATTTTGATAAATTCATGGAGGGAGAATATATTTTTGATTCAGAAACTGAGAAAAAGATTGAATCTACCAAAATCAAAATGGAAACAAAAATGGAATCTCAAAAACCATCGTCCAAAGCTCCAACTTCATATTACTCAAAGAAACGAGTTAAGACCAAACTCGTCAAGACTGAACCAAAGACCATTGCTACACCTGTGAAACATGTCAAAAAAGGAACAAGCTGAAACCCCACACACAACAAAGTACACCAAAGTGAAACTTCCGAAAGACTATCCTAATGCTTCTAAATCTAGCTCTCAATCTAGCTTTCTACCTAAGGTGTCTAAGTCTAGCTCAGTTTCGCTAACTAAAGATACATCAAGTGGTTCAACTAGATATAGGGATAGATATGGATGGTTTTCTCATGATAAACCAAAGAAGCAAGAAGTTTCCTCACCACCAAAAGATTCCAAAAAGATGAAAGTTTTTAAAACTCCTCGTTCTAATCTTTGTAGCTTCAATTCAACAGGTGGAAAGAGCTTAAGTAGTGATGCTAAATGGGTTGCTAAGTCATTAGTACCTAAGATCACTAGTAATCAGAAAGAGGTTGAGAAAAAGAAGAAAAGAAGGAGGAGAAAAGCTGTTAATCGGTGGAAAGGTGTTCCTGTTAAACAAAACAATTCTGATTTGTTAATAAATGTTGAATGTGCCAAGGCAAGGCTTGTGAGCTTGTAAACAATTTTAATTCCTGTGTGGTGGATACGAATGCTTGTAGACATGTTACTTTTAATTCTTGTGTGAATGTTCGTACATTTTATTCAAATATGTTTGTTGATAATATGCTTGCTGATGCTTATGTTGATTCAATAACATGTTTGAATGCGCATCCTAAGTTATATACCCTGCCTGTTTTATCTAACCAAAAAGGACCCGTTTTCAAGTGGGTACCTAAAAACGGTTAAATTTCTTTGATTGCAGGAAATAACCATCTGTGTTTGGATACTCGATTCCGGGTGTTCGAAGCACATGACTGGAAATAAATCTTTGCTGAAGAATTTTGTTGAAAGATTCATGGGAACTGTTCGCTTTGGAAACAACAATTTCGCTCCTATCTTAGGTTATGGGGACATTGAACGAAATGGGATTATAATCAAGAAAGTTCACTATGTTGAAGGTTTAAGTCACAACTTGTTCAGTGTTGGACAATTCTGTGATAACAACCTTCAAGTTCTTTTTCGAAAATCTCTTTGCAAAGTCCAAACCTTAGATGGAGTTGATATTCTTTGTGGCGATCGTGACGATAACCTTTTTACCGTCAATCTCGATGATAACCAACCAACCGATAATATCTGTCTCATTTCAAAGGCTACTTCAAAGAATTCTTGGTTATGGCGTAGAAGGCTCTCTCATCTGAATTTCCAAACAATCAATACTTTAGTCAATAAGCATCTTGTTGAAGGCTTACCTGACTATAAGTATGAAAGTGAGCATGTCTGTCCTTCTTGTGCTGTTGGGAAAATTAAGAGAGTGTCTCATAAACCGAAGAAATCTCCAAATTCTTTGGCACCTCTTCATTTGCTTCACATGGATCTTTGTGGGCCGATGAAAGTTCAAAGCCGAAATGGGAAGAAATACATCCTGGTTATTGTTGATGATTATTCAAGATATACTTGGGTTAAGTTCCTAGCATCCAAAGATGAAACAACTCAAATGTTGATAGATTTCATCACCAATACTCAAGTAAATCTTCAACTTCCAGTTCGTTACATCCGTTCGGATAACGGTAATGAATTCAAGAATGCTGTTTTTGATGAATTCTGCAAAGGAAAATCCATTTTGGGTCCTGCTCCTAAGATGCCTCAGCTTACACTTAAGCATAAGCAAAAGTCTAAGCAAAAGAAAAAGGCATCTTCCTCCGTTGACCTAAAATTAACGAGCTGGCTCAGCAAGTTAATGATCTTTCCTCTCAACTGAAGGAATTCTTCCTTCAAAATCAAAAAGGCAACACCTCTGTTAAAAAATGCTACATATGTGGCAGCAGAGGTCATGTTGCTTCTGATTGTGACAACTCCAGGGATGCTCCTGAAGTTGACATTCAACCTAATCCTTCTTCTTCAGCGGCTGCTTCCTCCTCCACTTTGGTCAGCGACAGCTCTGCTTCTGCTGATCACATGAATAGTGTAGGAGAGTCAACCGATCTCACTGAAGAGAACATTGCTGAATTCATTGCAGCTCAGCGAATCTCCTTTCCTCTCTCTCAAGAGATCATTACTAATAGTCACGGTAGCATTCTGGTTGAGTATGGGAACAATAATCAAGTCAGCAACTTCACTGTTCTAGATACTGGAGCCACTGTCACCTCTGCTGATCAATATCACACCTATGTGATTGATCGTGACATGCCTCCTGCTCATCAACTTGTTGATAACTCTCCAAGTAATGAGAATACTAACCTTAGTGCTCCTCTTCCTCTCTCTACTGATGACACTGTCAGCAGAGAAGAATCCGCTGAGTCTCCCATCTTTAATCCCGCTGACATGTCCGTCAGTGAGTTCAACAGTGAACCCATCTAAATCCTTATGTTAAATCCATGCAGGGCTCGCTGGGAAAAGGTGTGTGGTACTTGGACAGTGGCTGTTCAAAACACATGACTGGCTCAAAGACCCTGCTGGATAACTACGTAGAGGCTACTGGCCCTACTGTAGTGTTTGGTGATAACTCCACTGGGCAAACTGAAGGTTATGGTCTTCTCTCCAATGGACTCATTAAGTTCAACAAGGTCGCTTATGTCAATGGATTAAAACATAATCTCATCAGCATAAGTCAACTTTGTGATGCTGACTACAAAGTGATTCTTGATAAACATCAAGGCACTGTGGTAAATGTAAACAAGGAAGTAGTCTTGGTTGCTCCAAGAAAAAGATGTATATCTGGTTGACTTCACTCCTATCAAGACTGATAGTGAGACTTGTTTCTTTGCCAAGTCAGCTGCTGAACTAAATTGGTTATGGCACAAGCATATGTCGCATGTGAATTTCAAAACCATTAACTCTCTGGCCAAAAAGAACCTTGTTCGTGGCCTCCCTCATCTTTCCTTTGAAAAGGATAGACTCTGTGGTGCTTGTGAAAAAGGTAAAAGCCACAGAGCAACTTTCAAAACCAAGCAGGCCAATTCTATCTCTGGCTGCTTTCATCTTCTTCACATGGACCTTTTTGGTCCAGTGAATGTCCAAAGTCTAAAGGGTAGCAGATACACTTTAGTAATCGTGGATGAATACTCACGATACACTTGGACTATCTTTCTTCATTCCAAGAGTGATGCTGCTAAAGAGATTATAAATTTCATCAAGAAAATGGAAAATCTCAATAGCATAAGGGTGAAAGAACTCAGGAGCGATCATGGTACTGAGTTCAGAAACCACACTCTTGAAGCCTTTTGTGCTGATCAAGGGATCTCACAAAATTTCTCTTCCACCAGAACTCCTGAGCAAAATGGTGTCTGAAAGGAGAAATAGAACTCTCATCGAAGCAGCACGCACCATGCTCAGTGAGTCTTCTTTGCCTAGTAAATTCTGGGCTGAAGCTGTCAACACTGCTTGTCATACTCAAAATAGATGTTTAATAGTTAAAAGACATGACAAGACAGCGTATGAGGTGTTGAAAGGTAAGAAACCTCAAATCAAATACTTCCATGTATTTGGATGTCCTGTCTTCATCTTAAACAACAAGGATCATCTAGGAAATTTGATCCTAAAGCTGATGATGGATACTTTCTTGGGTATTCATCCATCAGCAAGGCATTCAGAGTATTCAATACCCGCCTTCAGAAGGTTGATGAATCCATTCATGTTACTTTTGATGAAAGTTCATCAGCACTAAAGGACATTCAATCTTCTTCGTCTGAGGTCATTTTTAATGAGTAGCTGACCCTCTCACTGAGGAAGCTGACTTATTTGTTGATGCTTCTTGCTCGCTGCCTGATACTATTCAGCATATCACAAAGGATAGTTCAGCTGATGTTGAACTAGAGCAAGTTGAGCCTATCTTAAGAAATCCATGCAGCATCAGCCAAACCTAGATCACTGGCTTATGACGTGCATGCTGATGACTCTACTGAGGAGGAGTTTCATGATGCTTCAGCAAATGCTGAAGAAATGGAGTCTGCTGAAGACTCCACCATCAATGATAACTCAAATCAGTCGAATGGCTCTGCTGATCATTCTCCTGAACCCATTCTTACCATTGACCTCTCTACTTATAATACTCCTGCTGATCCCATCGCTCCAATTTCCGCTGCCACTCAACTTGGTGTCTCAAGTGCTCCTGCACTTAAGTGGACATCTAGTCATCCAGCTCACCAAGTCATCGGTGATCCTCAGCAGGGGATTATTACTCGATCAGCGACAAGAAATACATGTCTGTATGTAAACTTCTTGTCCATGATCACTCCCAAAAATATAGGAGAAGCAATGGTTGATCCTTCATGGGTTGCTGCCATGCAAGAGGAACTCACCCAATTCAAAAGACAGAATGTCTGGTTTTTGGTTCCTCTACCTCCTGGAAAAGAACCCATTGGAACTAATGGGTTTATAGGAATAAAATGGACAAAGATGGTGTTGTTACTCGTAACAAGGCTAGGCTGGTTGCACAAGGATACCTTCAAGAAGAAGGTGTTGATTACGATGAAACCTTTGCACCAGTGGCCCGATTAGAAGCAATTCGCTTATTCTTGGCACATGCTGCTTACAAAAACTTCACTGTATATCAAATGGATGTAAAGAGTGCTTTCCTAAATGGAAAACTCGATGAGGAAGTTTATGTTGAGCAGCCACCTGGTTTTGAAGATCCAGCCAAGCCACACCATGTCTATCACCTCTATAAGGCACTCTATGGTCTTAAACAAGCTCCCAGAGCTTGGTATGACACTCTCTCTGAATTTCTTCTTCTAATAAGTTTCAGCGAGGATCCATTGACAGCACCTTTCTTGGTCTTCAAATTCGTCAACTACCAAATGGGATTTTCCTTAATCAGGAAAAGTACATTCGAGACATGCTGGCCAAATTTGACATGTCTAATGTCACTACTAAGGCCACTCCTATGTCTCCTCCTAATAATCTCCATGCTGATCCTGATGGTAAGCATGTGAATCCCACTCTCTATAGGGGAATGATTGGCTCGCTGATGTATCTCACAGCGAGTCGTCCTGATATCATGTTTGCTACTTGCTTATGTGCAAGATATCAAGCCTCTCTAGGGAATCCCATCTTCTCGCTGTTAAGAGAATTTTCAAGTACCTAAAAGGTACTTCAACATTGGGTCTCTGGTATCCCAAAGACTCCAATTTTGACCTAGTTGCATATTCTGAGTCCAGCAGCAAACGGCTGCTGGTAAAGACTTATCAAAACCGTTGATCCCTGTTGCTTTGGGAAAAAGCAAAATAAAAGCAATAGAGAGCTAAAAGTCTCTATCTAGTCCAGCAGCAAACGGCTGCTGGTAAAGACTTACCAAATCCGTTGATCCCTGTTGCTTTGGGAAAAAGCAAATAAAAGCAATAGAGCTAAAAGTCTCTATCTAGTCCAGCAGCAAACGGCTGCTGGTAAAGACTTCTCCAAACCGTTGATCCCTGTTGCTTTGGGAAAAAGCAAATAAAAGTAATAGAGAGCTAAAAGTCTCTATCTAGTCCAGCAGCAAACGGCTGCTGGTAAAGACTTATCAAAACCGTTGATCCCTGTTGCTTTGGCAAAAAGCAAATAAAAGTAATAGAGAGCTAAAAGTCTCTATCTAGTCCAGCAGCAAACGGCTACTGGTAAAGACATATCAAATCCGTTTATAGCTGACAATTTGCTAAAAATTGTATTTCTTATTCATCAGCGACCAATGTTAGTTGAAAAGTCGCTGATTGAATTTTTGCCTTCTTAAAATAAAGGTAACCAGATTTTCTAACTTTGTCAGCGGATATACTTAGATCTCAAGTTCTCTTTCACTTGAGCTTATCTGCTAACATTTATAATAATATTTTAATAAGAATATCAAACGGTTACCTCGATTTTCTCCCATACGGACAACTTGTACACTGTATCCGCCGTAAAACTCGAGTACTTTTGAAATAAGGGTACAAGTTGTCACATCAATCCACTTTTAGACCCAGAAGATATGTATGTCTATCTTCTTAGAGATTTTTGGTGGACGTGTGATTATCACGTAAGCATAGGTGCTATTTCTGGAACATTAAAAAGAAGCAGGTACGCATATCAATAACACCCAAAATTCTTCGAACTGCTCTTGGTCTACCTGACCAAACAAAAGAAAAACCTTTTGTAACTCCGACAACAGTTGAACAATGGAAGGAGTGGTTGCCAACCATTGGGTATGGTGCGAACTTGGAAAAACCAGAAGTTGTTCCCAGCAACCCCACCAAGAAAAATCTCCCTGGTATATGGAGATTACTTTTTTCTCATGTTATTCAATGCTTGGGAGGCAATTCTGGATCTCATGATCAAGCCACAGCAGCAAATATGCAAATTATACATGCATTAGCCACTGGGAGGTTTATTGATTTTGCCTCAGTCATTTTTGAAGACATGAAGGCTAAAGTCCAAGCAAGCAATCGTTCCTACACAGTTCCATTCACAAGATTTTTCTCCCTAATATTCAAACAAGAGTTGAAAGAAAAGTACAATCAATTTGGTGCCACTATCTGCAAAGCACCAAGAATTGGTCCCTCTGTCTATAAACAGCCAGCCTGTGATAGTAATCTTTTTGATAGCAAGTTTGCCTCTCTCACTCCTCAAATGAAAGAAGTTCTATTCTCTGCTTATCCCTCTATGTATAAAAAAGTTGGTGGCAGTGAGACTGCACCATCCTCCTTCGTGATCACTGACACTAGTACAAAAGCACCAAAGAAGGTAAGAACCAAGCTCACCAAATCTGCTGCTCCATCCTCATCCGCTGCCGATGCTCCAAAAAGAAAGAAGAAAACAGCAAAAGGTATGATGATTAAGGGGTTGGAATCCTCTCAACTTTCTCTCATTGATGAGGAAGAAACCCCTGCTGCTATTGAAAACATAGAACAGCAACAAACTGATGCAGAAGCTCTTCAATCCCCCAACCCAATCAGCTTCTCTACTGCTGAAAGGGACGCAACTACTGCTAATAATCCTGAAGTGCAAGTTACTGGGGGTGAAAATGTAACTGAATTGGCTGAACAGGATGTTGATATTATTGATGTTGAAAGTGAACAAACGGTAGTTGCTGATGAAGAAATTGATGATGAAAGTGATTTTGACTTAGATGATTTTGTTGCTGACGATTTTCAGCTTGATTCTTACAATCATGCTGATGAAGAAGAAGCAAGTGACATGGAGGTTGATGAAAATGTTGATGCTGCTGCTGGTGAAAATGCAGCAGTGACTGATGAAAATATTGAAGAAACTGCTGAAGCAGTTAATCATACAGCAAGACCCAAAACTCCTCCAATGCGACCAGTGAACACCATGCTGTCTCTTGGCATGCCTTCTTCCTTCTCAAGTGTTCCTGGCTGCTCATCCTCAATTCCCTCTGAAATCGAACCTCAAACTGCTAAAGATTTGGGCATTTCTTACTCCACCTACTCTGCTGATAGGTTAGAAAGGGTGGAGCATCAATTGAATGATCTCACCAAGTATGCAGAAATTGCTGTAGAAGTAAAGGAAAATGAGTCTGAAAGACTAATCTCTACTTTGACCAGCTGGTACAATAAGCAAATTGAAAACTGCTCAGAAGTAGAGATGCTTAAAGAAAAATTCATCTCCATGGCTGCTGATCAACACAAAATCAATGAATCCACCAAAGTTATCAAGCATGATCAGCAGATCCTTCGATCTAGTGGCTTGTCGCTACTAAAATGTGCCAACTCCACCAGCTACTCAGCAAAGAAGGCAGCGTCTACTAGCAAGTCTGCTGCTGCTGGTGTCAAGAAGCTAAGTGGTCTCATTCCTCTTCTGACCACTCAAGTAGAAAATAACACTAAGGCAATTCATGCCTTAGAAAAACAAGTGGCTGATCTTCCTATTCCTAAAGTTTCTTTCACTGAGGAGGATCGCCAGCGGCAAGTTAAGCTGGAGAAGGAGGTTGATGAAATTAAGAAATTGTTGGCGCAACTTGTGAACCAACAACCTAAACAGCCAGCAACTGTGGAAGTTGTTATTAACACTAAAACTTCCAAGGGGGAGAAAGTTGATACTGCTATTTAGATCTGGTAACTGAAGCAGTTAACAAGGCAGTTGCCCAAATCTATGAAGACTCTGCTGAAGGGGTACTAGAAATGGATACTGCTGATGATGTTCCCCCTGCTGGTGTTGAGGGGGAGATTGAGAAAGATGGAAATGATGAAGCTCCCCCAGCTGGTATTGAGGGGGAGCAACAAATTGTTATATTTAATGCACCTCCTGCTGCTGTTAGGGAGGAGTTTGACCCTAAAGAACTTGAAACAGCATGGAAGGTCGGATTTGATGCTGAAATGGCCACTGATAGATCCAAGGAAATACTTCCTATTTTTCACAACCGCTTCATGGGAAATGCTAAAGTCACTCCATTCTCTGATGATCGTCGAAGACAGCTCACTGAGTCTGGATTCTTCAAGAGATCTACTGCTCTTCCAATAATTGCTACTCCATCCTCTCTTCCTGCTGCTCAACTCTCTATTCAATCATCAGCAGGCCATCAACATCAAGCAATAGATATACTTGCCTTGACTGCTGATGGAAAAACTCAAGAAGAAGCTATCAAGGAGTTGGATAGGATCAAGGCTAATCAAGAAAATGAAAGAAAAAATCTTGAGTATATCAAGCAGCTACCTATCATTGAAAAAGATCAGCTAGATGGTGAGCAAAGGATGCTGCTGATAGCTGGTGGCGCTGAAGCACTATACAGGCAGAAGCATATAGAAGTTGAGAAGCAACTCAGCGAGAAGAGAGCCAAGTTTGAGGAAGAAAAGGCTAAATGGTTGAAACTTATGAAGGACAGAAAGAGGCCCCAAAAGATTATTGCTGCTGAAGCCTTTCGTGCTGAAATGGGTCTTAAGACAAACTTGAAAATCTTAAGACAAGGTGCTGACAGTCCCATCAAACTGGAAGGTGTCAAGCCAACCTCTTTGGGTGCCTCTGAATGGGCTGAAGTTTACATGCTGGTGAAGGACAAAAAGGCTGCCAGCTATGAGCAACTTCTAAAAATGCTCAAGGATTATTTCGAAAAAGCCAGGGAGTATGAAACAAAGTTTAAAGCTGACTTGCCCATGCTAAGGCAAGTGTTTGGTACTCCAGCAGATGTCTCCTCGTCAGCAGGAAGAAGGGTTCAAAGAAAAAGGAAGGCAGAGCACCAAACCTTGACAATGAATCTTCCTCCTATCACTGGTGATGCCTCGCTGAACACCAGACTTCCTCCCAGAAGCTTATTTGAGGAAGGGAGAGTGATAGAAAGTCCTGCTGGCATCTTCTTCACAAACTTCCAGAACAATCAACTGTTCTTTCGCTTGGATGAACTTGAAAAAGCTTCCACTGGGTTCATCTTAAGCATAAGAAGAAGGTGTGCTGAAACATCCAACAACAGATGGTTCATCAGCAAGTTGGATGAAGAATTGATAAAGCCTCATAGAAGGGATAACCCAGCGATCAGAATGGCCAAGCAAGAGGAAGCTTGGGAATTTGAAGCTGACAACTTATAGATGTCTTAAAATGTAAATGCTGAATATGTATCAGCTTGTAATATTTAAAGTTGATATATAAGACATCTTTTCATCATTCTTTTATTCTTATCAAGTCTAGCCTACTCAGAAAGTCTTCTCAGCGAATAGGGGGAGATTGTTGAGTCAAGGATTCGCTGACCAGACTTGGTCGCTGGCGTGAGTCGCCAGCAAGTGATCAGCGAGTCAATGACTCTTGTCAGCGGGTGGCTTACTTTCCAAGTTGTGTGTCAAGGCGGGAAGTTTTCAAACCATAAGAAGACAAGAAGTCACATGGTGGTTCTTCCAACTGAATACTACCGTATATGGCAAAGGTACAGTTGGGACCAAAACAAGGGTTTCTCTCTTTCATACCCGTTTTGGTAAAGAAGACAAAGGCTCCTGGATCAAAGTACAATGAGCCTATGAGAAGTCGACAACCACCATTCTATCACTATCATTGTAAGGCTGTGTTGCCCTAATTCCTCCCCTATATAAAGCAACACAGCCGCATCTTTTATACTTTGTGTTTGTCACCACAAAGTGTGTGTCACTTTATTTTCTCTCTTGTAATTGCTTAAGTTTATAGTGTGTCTAGACTTAGCAATTATTTAGTTCATTTGTATTCTTGTAAGACAAGTTGTAATATCGACCATGTATTCATCGTTTAATCAATGAAACATATGATTATACTTGCTTAGATATTTGCATTTGAACTTATTCTTGTTCATGTTCTTTACTTTCTGTTCTTAACTTCCTTGTCTAAATAAAACAAGTATAAGTGTGCAAACTGTGGACTGTCAGTTATCATCACAGAGAAAAAAAAAGACACGTGTTCTCTTTTTTTTTTGTATGTTTATGTTTAAAAAGTAAATATTGGCCCGACGGGCCTAAGGGGGAAGTGTGGCTTCTTATCATCAATCATGGTTCCTTTAAGAAGAAAACGAATGCTAACATACTTGTAAACATTGGCCCGATTACACCACCTCATGAAAAGCTGTCGAAGCAGACAATCACGCCTTACTCTGAAGTACGGATCAAGTTCATTCATTTGACGATCACGCCTTACTTTGAAGTACCACCATATTGACAAAGTTACAATATTTGATATAGACACCCACATGAGAAGTTGAAGAAGTTGATATATTGTGAACAGTTTGATATATATAACGTAAAATAAGAGTTTGTAAATATATAAATAATGATCAATAAAGTTGATATACTTCGGCCCGCGCTTTAGTTTAGGGTTTGAAGTCGTAGGGTTAGCCGTTAGGCTAACCCTATAACTTCAAACCCTAAACTAAAGCTTTATTACGGGGGCCTTCGGCCCGCGCTTTAGTTTAGGGTTTGAAGTCGTAGGGTTAGCCTAACGGCTAACCCTACAACTTCAAACCCTAAACTAAAGCTTAATCCGAGGGAAAAGCTGCATTCTAAAACCCTAAAATCTAAACCCTATGGGGGCTAAATGCTAATCCGAGGGGCAAGTGTGATTACGGGGGCCTTCGGCCCGCGCTTTAGTTTAGGGTTTGAAGTCGTAGGGTTAGCCACCCTACGACTTCAAACCCTAAACTAAAGCTTAATCCGAGGGAAAAGCTGCATTCTAAAACCCTAAAATCTAAACCCTAGGGGGGCTAAATGCTAATCCGAGAGGGGAAAGTGTGATTACGGGGGCCTTCGGCCCGCGCTTTTGTTTTTGTGTATTATGTATTATACAAAGCTTTCGTTGTTGTCGTGTA
>CM067167.1:306184948-306196936 GCA_034093135.1 Erigeron breviscapus
CGACCCTGAGCAAAAGCAAAAGGGCGACTCCAATCCCTCGTTGAGGACGCACATGTGGGCCTGGCGGCGGTTCGAGGGCCTTGGAGGCCTCACGGAGACCGCGGGCGAGACCGCTCTTGGATGAGGTAGATCTTTAGCACCTGCACCCGTGATGTGCGTCGAGTACAGACATGCTTCCAATCCGGCGTTGTCAGCCGGCACCGCTCGACCATCCTCGGCGGCCTCGACCATCCTGCTGGGGACCCTCTTCTCCGTCCGACTGTGGGGGATGTGTTGTTACTTGTGTCTCTTGTGCGAATGGCGCGTGTTCCTTCCTGTCGTCCTGGCATGCGGCATTATTTCCTCCGCTTCTCAACAGTAACATCCAACTCTCACTCCTGAAGATCCTCCTCCAATCCGTCCCCCATCTCCATCACATTACCCATTGCATCGCGCACCAGAAACCAGAAAACGGCAGGAGGTCCACCTACCATTTGGTATCAATGACTGCGTGTTAGTGTCGAAGATCCTCGAATAGCCGGTGTGGAATGATTGATGAATTTGATAGCAGAGACAACTTGTTGCTTTGTTCACAGTAGCCCGTGCAGGCAAGCGGGCGGCCGCTATTTGCGGGTGGTCCGAGCTTTCATTGTGCTTTTGCCAAGCGTTTCGTTCGCTGGCCAGACTTCGCTGTCAGAGTGAACTTTGTGGAGGAATTGAGGGATGTTTTGAACTGTCATGCGCTGCAAACTAGAAGATGGAATGAACCGATCACTGTTTACACTTGATTGAACATCACTGGAAATGACGTGAAGATTATCGGAAATGGCATGAGGTTGTCCTCAAAGTCATGATGGAGCCACTTACCCCTACAATTGATCACGGAATGAAGTGAAAGTACTGGATATATGAATTTTTACTGTCTCTCAGTCAACGGACAGTGATTACCACGACATGCACTTGATCATCAACACTTAGTGACGTGACAAGTAATTGGATCACGAGAAGTGTGCCTCGCAGTCACGGGAAAAACAACCAAAGTGAGGAGATTTTGGAATCGAGCTTGTACCATTGCATTTTAGCAGTAGCATTAAATGACATACAATGTGTTTATATACCAGCAATCGGTCGTTCAACATCCGAATGCCCCTCGCTGGGACTCAATCATCGCTCGAGAGAAGAAGAAGACAATGCAAGACTCACAATTCGCTCAGTCGACGTACTCAAGGACAGAAACTCGCGCCCAATGCCGCATCACAATCCAAACATCGATTGCAGCGTAATGAACGAAGTGGGATGCCGCAAACAGAGAACTTGACTTGAACAGCCACCAAAAGCATCTCTTTGTGACATTTTCTGATGATCGACGAAAAGAAAAGGCTCGCGACACGCTAATAATAAAAAAGAACAATGCAGTATTTTGGGTGTGAGAGATTATCTATGTTGGGGGGGGTTAGAGGTTTTCTTCTCCCTTCGTTCGGAAAGAGCAAAAACAAAAAAAAGGGACAGCCGTGTTCTCGAGGTTCTTTGAAAATCAAAGCCAAGAAAAGGAATTGGGGGTAAACAAGAAAAGTAAAAGAAAAGATTCCGCAGCAATCGGGTCGGCCTCGACTACTTTTCCACGAGGTGTGCTTGCTGAGTCAAGTCCCTTTCGAGCACGCAGGAAACTTTCGAACGACTTAAACATCTCACCCCACCTCATCACATAACAACGAAGCCCATGCATCCCTTTCTTCTGCTTCGGCCCGGCCTCTCTTCCTCTTCTTGGTAAAAGTCAGGGGACGCGAGGCGTAGGGATTGTGAAGGCATTCGTATCGACCTTCTCGAAGTCGGGTTTGGCGCAGAGTCGGGGTGTTGAAAATGGTGGGAGTAATTCGGTAGCCACGCTGGGTGCCAGGTCGACTTCCTGCATCGCTGCGCGGGTCGGGTGAGAGAGGCCAGCTGGAGCCGGTATTGTGGGTTGGGGGAGTGGAGTTCTGGTTGGGGGGACGTTGGCTTGGGGCTCGGGCGTGGTTTGTTCGAAGTAGGGTCGCTGGTGTCCGCACCTGAGTGAGTTTTTTCTTCTTGGTGGACTTCAGGGGTCCCACTGCTCTTGCGCCATGAGTTTGCGTGAAGTGGGGAGGCATTGCTGGTTCGGGAGGTAGTATGGGGTCGGGTTTTTGTCATGTTTGCGCTCCCAGGGAGCTTCGCCTTCTGGGCTATTGATGGGATGTTTCGGTCCGGCGATGGATGAAGACGTCCTCCTGCTGTTTCCGAGAGATGTGCGAGCCTTGTTCAGGGTGTGGTAGAGACTGAAAGTGCGCCGGATTTGCTTGGCGAGCACCAGAAGTGGGAGCTTCCTTAGTGGGTACTCGGGCTTTAGGTGGGGAATGTGAAAGGCCAGTCCTGTTTGGGCGAGGTACGCAAGTGGAGGATCCCAGGTTTGAGGGCATGTTCGGATCCATCGTAGTCCGAAAGAAGACCTGGATGCCCACACTACCACTCTCGCTCTTCTGGCGTACTGTAGCTCATCCAATGCCGCTCCAGGCGCGTTGCTACCGTGCCTGCTTCGCGGCAGAGGAGAGTCGCGATCGACCATCGAGTATGTACCGGCAGCCGGGCTCCTTTCGATATAGGTATTCTTGATGTACTCGCCGGACCACTGTTCTGTCCTGTATCTTCTGAGCTGTCCAGTTTTCTTCTAAGTCCGCAGTTCAGAACGGTCCTTGATTCGTACTCTGCTTCCTGCTCTTCCGATGCATCTGCAGCGGGTATGGTAGACACTCTCTTCCGCTTTAATTTCCTATCCCATCGTCGACTGGCGACTCGTTCAACTGCTCCCGGCTGGGTGCTCGTCGAACTCCATTCCTGCTCATTACCTGCTACTAGAACTTGACTCGCACTGGCCCGGCACTACCAGAGCGGCGCGTCTGACGAATCGCAATACCATCCTGCTCATCTCCTGAATCTCATCTCCCTGCAGCTTTTCCGCGGTGTATCCATACCTTCGTCTGTTCGTCCATGGGTTTTTGCGGCTGTCGGATAGGGTTCGCTGAGCGTTTGCGTGGGACTACGATTGGCTTGAGAGGGCCGAGGGTCGTCTTGACCGTTTGGCCGTCGCCGTCGCCGCGCAATGTTGGAGTTGGCTAGGTCGTTTCCCTACGTCTTCCGTGCGCATAGTCGCTGGTGTGCGTAGTGGGGTTGCACGGTGCCACTAGCAGCTCGCGGGTGCTCGTTCTCGTGCTGGGCGTGATCCAGCGGCACAGCTGGCTCCACTCGGCAGCAATCGCAACATTATTATTGCCAGGCCGGAGCCCGCTGTTTGGTTCTCGGAATCCGACTTTGCGGTGTTATTCCCGCATTCGCTCTCCCCGCGCACTGGTGATATGCAGGTTTCACAGTCGGGACGGACAATAGTGATACGGCGATTAGTATTGCGAGTGAATATGGCAGGCCCCGCGACTGTCTCGTCTCGCTGCAATCTCAGGGAGCTGGGAGTATCGCGTTGCCCGTGGTGGATGTGGCAAAATTAAGAAATCGGTGGTTCGTTATAAGAGGTGGGAGGTGAGAGAAGCGCCTGAAACCGTGACAGCGTATGTGATAGGGCTTTTTTACTTATTGTGATGCGGCAGTCCGAGGCTCGCAATCAACCCGCGCTGGGTCGGCCGTGCCGACGTCACCGGGTGAGGCGCGGGGATAGTGCTTGCTGCTGGCTGCTTGAAAGGAAAGGAGAAATGATATTGGTGAGAAGGAATTGCTGCAGCAGCAGTGCGACCACAGATGCTCTTGGGAGTAGTCTGCGGCGCCCTGCAATGCGGATTGTTAGCGACGTGGCCAGAGGCCCTGCAGGGCGAGACAAAGACAGCAATACCAGCCGAAAGTGGCAGGACATCAGTTTTGTGGAGGTGGTGCTCTGCTGTCGTTAGCTGCGCACCAGCACCGGACTTGGTATGGTAGTGACGGTAGGGCTGCTGCTCACGGTGCACGAAGTACGGCCTATTAGTCGCGCGCAATCAAAGTGCCTAGTTATACGAGCTGCGGTGGGAGCACGTGATGGCGGCTGACCTCAGCGGAGCCTGGGACGCTCGCGAACGCTTCGGGGGGGGGGGTGGTGGGGGGTGTTGGGGGGGGGGGGGGGGGTCCCGCTTCGATCCCGACGGGCTGCGGGTGGAGTGAAGGATACCCCGTCTTCTTGTTCTTCGTCTCCTTTTGGCCTGGCCCCGACCATCCTTTCCAATTAGTATCATATAAGGAGGCAAGGCAGTTCCTCGACTCTCGACTACCGTTCTCGCCTGAGATATGCCCGCACCTGTCGCACTCGTGGGCGATCATCAAACTGACATCGCCTGGCTCGGGAGAAAATTCCTGCATACCTTTCACTTACAAAAAGAAAAAAGAAATGAAGTCCCACCTGCTACCTCTTGACAAACAACGAACGTCGACGTCCCCACACTATTTGCACGCCTAAATCTCTTGAGCACACGTCCAAGAGCCGAAGTCATCGATCCCTCCGTACCGTAGTGGGCGGGCATCAGCGGCGTCAGCCTCCGCCAGTCTGCTCGACTAGCTCGAAAAGCCTTTGTCTTCCTCCCTTCCGCCGCGTCAATTCTCACGGCTGTCTGAATTGCCGCATTTTGTGAGCTGACAGAATCGGTGTGGCCATTCGGGTGGGAAGTGAGTATAGACCCTGATGTTTTCATTCTGTCGATGATCCGACTTGGCAAATGATCGTATGGATGATTTCAAATGCTGGCCTCGAAGTGTTGCCGTTTCTGTCGGATTGATACGCCACTTTGAAGAAATACCTACTAAGACTCACGGATCACCGGAGATATTCTGTGTGACCTACCTCCGGCTAATTGACACTCATTTCCTTACATGATCAAAAGGGCGTAGGTACTGACAATGTCTCAAGACGACAGCGTCAACTACATGCATCCATGTACTTCGCGCTGTCTTCCCGCAACATTCATCTTTGTCTCCAGTTCGTACTGAGACATATACAATGCCATTCGGAGGCAAATTGCTTTAATCTCGACGAACAGAAAAGAAGCATCACCTCAACATTCAATATGCACTGTCTCATCCGATCAAGAATGTAGGAATATAGTCGAGATCCGCATTGTTCCTCTGGTCGGACGGTCTATACACAGCACTCTTCTACCCTCTCACATATTTAACCGAGCAGCACACCAAACATCTCCGCCAACCACAATCGCCAATGCCTCTGCAACAACTGCAAACCCCTCTCGACTACAAGAGGGCGCGATCAAATAGAGCGAAACGCACCGCGACCAAACTCCACAACATCCAAGTCCGCCAACTCTCACAAACGAGGATCAGAACCTCCCGCAGACGAGCTCGCTTCCCCTCCTGGGAGCGCGATAGTGGTAGTTTCCGTGCGAAGGACAGGACGGGAGACATCGAGGCTTTGATTAAATCAACCGCTGGCCTTCGTTGAAAATCGACGGGAAATCCATCGATGGCCAATGACAATTTACGCGCACCTCACGTGATTGAATGCACCTCCAAGCCTACTTCCGCCCGGGGGGGGGGGGGGGGGGGGGTGGGGAAAAAAAAAAAACTACGATTGACGTGCATACGATGGTGACTTGACTTCCTCCTCCTGTGCCCGAGAAGGATACGCCTGTTGTTTAGGCATCTCGATAACGTCGACCCTCCCACACAAGCGCCCAGCCTCTTCGCAAAACCATCCTCAAGACTCCTCTCTCCTCATCCCCTCCTTCGCAATCTCCCACGTAATCGGCTGCTCCAAAGGCTCGAACGCACCGACCTCCTCCTCAGCCGGAGTATCCGCGATGAAGTCATTAACAAGTCCTCCGCGCACAGCGAGAAGTCGGAGCTGCGGAGGGGAAAAGGAAAGCCCTCACGCAACATGCCGAGTCTCAACGGGAGACTTGGAAGTGGATATGCCTTGGTCTCCAAGACGAGATATCACGGGGGAAGATTGGGAAGGGGAAGGGGGAAAAAAAACAAAAAGCAGAAAGTGCGTGTTCTGCTGCTTCAGAGCAGAGGAGGATGTCAAGGTTCTTGACACGCGAGTTTCTCTTGCTTGTGAGATCACGGCGCCTCGCGAAATCTCGCGCTTCGCTTGCAACACAACGTTTGAAGAGCTGCAATTTCTGCAAAATCATCTGAACGCGCAATGACGAGGCATTCACCGAGCTGAGATACTCGAGCCTCACGAAGCGTTAATCAAGGACGAAGAGGTCGCCCGCGCAGTCCCACTTGAAGAAACGACTGCAGAAGTCCCACGCTCGTCGACGGCTGCTTTGTCACGCGACGCGCAACAGTCGACAGCGCCCGCCAGTTATGCCGACGCATGAGGTTCGAGGGAATGGAGGTCTCCCTCACGCCCCTTAGACCTTTTCATGGCGTTCCCGAAGGTGCGTGGGCGGGCGATGTGTGGGGAACAGATGAGGTATATGCAAAGGCGATCTGGAGGGTATATTTTGATGAGGGAGGAGAGGTGCTTGCAATGTGATAGTGTCAGTGTGCAGAACAGGCGAGAAGAGCGTGGTGAACGAGTGTTGGTAGTCATTGATTACCAAATACATGTCTTTGTGATAGACATGTCTTTCTTTGAACACTTTTTCAACTCGGGCGTTTCCAAATGGAGGACAAAGGAGAGTTTTGATATGAATGAGACCTTCACTCTCAAGACAAAGACATCCACTTACCTTCCGTAAGAGGTTCATTTTGGATGAACTTTTCGCTTTGCTTGTCCAAATATCTCTTCCAACAGGGCTCGACAGTAAATTGTACTTATTCGACCTCTCCTCGTTGCATCAGTCTGACACAGTTAGCTAGAGCATCATAGCATTGCCCCAACAAACATGAAGAATCAGCATCATCAAACGCGAATACGACCCTCGGTACAGTCGAGGGGCAGTAAGAGCCGAGAGCAGACGCGCTTGGGCAGCAAGGTGGAGCCAGTGAAATACTGAAACCGACTTTTCTGCATCAACTGCATATGTGCCAATATCCCAGAAGCTCGGAGCACGGGGACGCACCAGCTTACGAAAATGCCAGTGACTCTGGGAAGTCATAACGGACGCCACCCTGCACGAACACAAACGAGAGTCTGTTCAGCAGACAATGATCAGGCCCAGAGTGGTGCGCGACAAAGCTTGCAACGCCAGCGCATCGAGTCTAGAAAGAGGGCAGACCACCTACAGAGGGGACTGCCACAGGGAAGGATCTCCGGGACCCAATTATGAACCCTGACGTCCAAGGGGAAACCCAGTCTTGATGATCGAGAGGAAAGCTGAGCCCTTGAGATCGAAGAAGAAGAAAACCCAGGCTGGCCGCAGAAACAATATGTTCCTCTTCGTTACGAGCACCAGAGGACTATACGAGCGGAGCAGGCTCGAATTGGTAGTGCGCAACTGACGGTATTAAAGAGGGACTGCGTCGCTTACTATGGAACACCTGAGCTCTCTGCGACAATACCAGGAAGATATTCTGAGCGAGCGCGACTACGCACGAGCCAAGACGCCGTCATGATCTGAAATGAAAGGCGATCATTGTCAACGCCATGGACTCGAAAATTGGAAGAGAACGCCAGCTGCAGGTCACGACTGGCGATCCTAGATAAAAAATGGCGAAAGCCGAAAGCGAAGGAACTACGAAGCTCCAGGGCAAAAGTCGAACCTGGAAGCTTATGCGGAAGAAAGACGTGCAAGCCCGTCGATGAGCGGATGCCAACAATTTGGATCCATCAAGAACAATCAGCTTCTAGCATTCCAGGCTGACGTCAACGTACACTTTGGAAGAGCCTTCTAGTGGCAGGCAAGACCCTCGCTTCATGAAGACGAGGAGCCTGCGCCTCGAGCGAAGAGCGGGACTCAGCAAGATACAGCATTTCTGCGGAGAAGCTTGATCCGATGACGCCGACCATTTTGTTGCTCCTTATATGATCATAATTCGATCATATGGAAAAAGCCGAGGCCTCTCTCGCAAGAAGAGCAAAGCAAGAAAGCCGTCGTCAATGACATCTGGCGGGTGAATGGTGAAGTTGATGAAGATGCGCTCGACTCCGCTCGCAGGGACTTCGACAACCGCGAAAGCTCAACGAGACCGAGAGTATCAGGACAAAAAATTGCAGCCGCAAGATGATGGTGGCGCCACAACGGACGAGGTCTCGGAAGCGTTGTACGACGTGCGGTGGGTGATCATGCAAAACCGGAATCGCACGAGGGAATCTCATAAGATGCAGAAGTGCTACGCCGCCAAGAAACGTGGAGGTTCTGAGAAGCCCGGGTATACACACTGCATTTCACTGACGCAGGGGACAGGGAATCGGCCTCGAAGACACGATGGATGTCTGGTCGAGGCCAAGGCTTATGATGTTTCTGAAGAACAGGAGGACAGTGGTGGCCAAACAGTCCTCCAGGAAAGTAAGGAAGGTGGACATCTCGAAGCTTACCAGAGGATGGCGAGGTGAAGTCGCGGGCGACCGAAAAAAAGCACGTGATGATGCCAGATGAGTGGGAAGCGGTGCAGTGGGCATCAGTGATAGCGTCAGAGTAGGTAGCAGAAGGCACAAGGAGATGAGAGCGAGAATTGATGGTGGAGGCAGGCCTGCGCGGAGCAGGGAGGACTAATCGGGCAATGCTGTTGCGTAAGCGATTCCGTACCCAATATACTGTCGTGCTTCCAATCCTTCTGTGTTGCTTCTTGCAGAATTCTGTGGCGTGTATGTGGTGAGATGATTGCGTCGGTAATTAGGCACAGAACTGAAATGACCTGCGGGGGCTGCATCGTGGTGTAAGGCGGCCTGAACAGCTCTCACGCGGGAATAGTGAGTCAGCGGTCTAGATCTCGAAGAATTGGGCAAACGCATGGACTGATAAAGCCAGGCGCTGATGGCAGGACCTGTGATGTGGAGGCAGTGAGATTGAAGCATCATTGCAGCATTGCAACTCGGCCAATATCTTGGGGCGACGGCAGACGCAGGCGTCGCCAGAGTTTGATGGTCTAGGCAGCAAAAGGCCAATATAAAGGCGGCTGTCGCAGAACCGCCAGCAGCAGGCAGACGTTGGGTCAAGCAGGAACGTCGCGTGGGCGTGAGAAGTGCGGGTCAAGGCGGCAACAGGGCTGCCGGGGTATGGGGCCAATGCGCCAGCCTCGGCTGGAAGATCCGAGGTAGACGATGCCACGAAGCAATGGGCATTACATCGCTGTGAAGGCGCTGGGGCAGTAGTAGGACAATGTATGTATGTACACACAGCGACGGCGGCACATGAAGCGGCACGCGGTTCGGCGTGTGCGGCCAAGGTGGCAGCCCTACGTTAGCGATTGGATGGAGGTAAGTGGCACATGCGGACTGTTAGTGTGACTACTAGGACAGGACGTGCGAGGGGGGGAACGAAGCGAAGTGGAGAGGAGCCGACGGGAGAGAGCGCATGCCGAAGAAGCGCATGTGATGAGAGGGGTTGGAGCATGGTGGCGCACGTGTACCGTGGACTTTACGTCGTTGGTAGAGATGGAAGAAAGTGGACATTGATGGGCAGGGCGGTAGAGTGGATGTGGACAAAAGGAAAACTTGCGCAAAGATGATCGAGGCAGAGGGTAATGTGAGAAGTGACCAAAGTCACCAAACCAGTAGCCGCTCGTGCAGCGGGGAAGATCTCCTGGCAGAATCCATAGAGTGATGAGTTCGAATGAATGGATGCTATTGTAGGGCAGCTCGGCATGTGAACGGGCGGGGTAGTTCAAAGCAAACGAGAAGAGTTCCATGACAAACTAGTCAGAGTCCACACGGCTACATGGACAGACAAACAGCAGCAGAGCAGCTCTCACTCAGGCACGGTATAGGTATATTTACCTTAAGGTGATGATTGCCTCGGGACTCAGATTGTAAGGAACAGGCGACCGAGTAGGGCTCCGTCCGCAAAGCGTTTCAGCACGTCCCAAATAACCAAAACACCCAAGCAGAGCTCGTGGGTTCCTTGTGATTGGCGCCGTGGAGCTGAACATGGCGGCAGCTCCTCTAGGCGAACGGCCAGTCCTGGACCTAATCAACTTCTTGTTTTCCTCATGTTGACCCTCCTCTTCATCTCCTGTTCCTCTCTCTTGACTACCTGTCTTAGGTTTCGGACTGCCACCTCCTCTACATATCATCATCCCTCACTGAAAAACACACGTGTGGTCGGTTTGCACAGCCTTGTCCCGTCCTGCCCTGGCCTCCTTGCCCGGCCTAGGTACCTACTTACATAGCCTCAGTTCGTGTTGATCCCACAAGTTGCACTGCTTTTAGCATTACTAGCAACAACTACTCCTATGCCAATTCTCCCACGCGAGCGCCGCTATAACCGCCAGCCCTCACCGCGCTAGCTGAGGCTCCAACCCGACCCCAGGCGTCATTCACCAAAAACACCGCGCCGACAAACAGTCCACTCACCACTACCCTCGCTACATACGACTACCGATGCTACTATCTTCCTCCGGACTACCGCCTTACATCATCTGTCTCCACGAGTAAAGGCTTCTCCCTCCCATAGCCTCTATCGGAGACACGGCCTGCCCTCGGTCCGTATGACGTCAAACGGGAACGTGGGTAGCAAAACCACCTCCCACCGACGCTGGCCCACTCCCGCTTGCCGGCGTACAGGCGGATCTATCACCACTCACGACGCATGCTGTCGTATGCTACTTTATCACTCATCACACCTTTCAACCACGTCTTCCCGACACTGCAACATCCCTTACACTATACACGGCAGCCCGCATCTGTCGATTGACGCCATACATGCGCCGACCAGCTTCCCTTCGCTCACCTAATTCCTCACAAAAGCATGTCGGCTGTCAAAGACGGGTCGCCCGCGCGCCCTCTTGGACGGCCTCGCCAAAACACCACCCCAAAGTGGCCTACCCCCCTCCCGAACGCGTGGATATGGCTTCTCCAGCGCCTCTCCTTCGCCGCCAATTCCCTGGAACCAACCGCCAACATTCTGCAAATAGGGTGCCGCGACTTGGTCTCTCCATACGCCATCACCAAACTCCGGCCCGTAAACAGTGAAGCCGCACCGCTATGGCACCAAATCCAGCCGGTCTGCCCGCCGCTCCATAAGACCTCACCAGAGCCGCAAATTAAGTCTGGCAACACCTATGGGTGGTGGCAGGCACACCACAAGAGAAACAATGCCACAAGCAAAGAGGAGGCTGACTCCCGGCCAGATGCCTGGGACAGGACTGTCGGCTAAGTGGAGGAGGGTTAGCAGCGATGAACGACGCGCAAAGACGAACAACTAGCTTCGGTCACAGTACGAACCACGGCGGCTCAAGTCTCCACGACGTGTCGTACTAGGCACAAATTTCGCGGAAGATTTTGAGAGAAGAAAACCCAGGAGATCCAGAATCAGAATGCTGCTCGATGTTATACAGCAGCGGCTCGGCCCAATTCAGGAAGGGTTGGATATGGAGGAGGAGGGGAAACAGCCATGCAAGGATATACCCGACTGTGAGAAATTGAGCCCGAAAAGGAAAGACCCTCTAGACGTTGAAGAACCTAGACGATGCAGGCTGGCGGAAAGCTGCGAGTAAAAAGGACCACGTATTACGGAGCTCGGTAGTCTCGGTGAGGGTGCAGGAGAGGTGCGGTTGGACAAGGTTGTATATGGAAGGGTGGAAAGACGGTATTCGCTTTGAAGTTTTGTTACACACGGCAAGCTAATTTCCTGGTGGGCCAAAACTAACAAGCAACTTCCCAGATCATCACAACCGATATAACCGGACGGTCAAGAAAGCAGATCGTCCGCGAGCTATCCTTCAACAAATCTTGCGCATCTCCCCATCTGTCAATACTTACGGAGGCCTACATGGACGACACCCAGGGCAGCTTGGCATCAGCATGGAGTTCTGGAAGGAGCAGCACCGACCTCCATCTACCGCGAGGGAAGGAAAACTCGGTGGCTCGTCTACCGGAGAGGAGAAGAGAAAGTCCTGGGCAAAGTCGCAGAAGGCGTGCCTCAATGCAATCGGGGGTTGGCGGTTTTCTCGGTCGGT
>CM067167.1:306197936-306260436 GCA_034093135.1 Erigeron breviscapus
CAAACCTTCTTAGGTTTGGGTCGACCCTTCTCATCCCTGAGAATCAGTTCAGTCCAATATCCATTGCTCGAGGCCGTGGGTGGTACATGATTCTCGTCTCGTCTTCTCACTGGAGGAGACTTCTGACCTCTCGTCGGAGAAGGTCTAGGAGAATGAGGGCCATAAGAAGGTCGAACACTCGAATGAATTTGGTCATAATATGAATTTTGATTTCTAGGAGCAGAACGAGCAGGTCGTGGAGGTGTTTGAAAACGATTTGAATTCTCATGAACATTTC
Source organism: Erigeron breviscapus (assembly GCA_034093135.1). Lineage (NCBI taxonomy): Eukaryota > Viridiplantae > Streptophyta > Magnoliopsida > Asterales > Asteraceae > Erigeron > Erigeron breviscapus. The sequence continues at coordinate 306,198,214 of CM067167.1, forward strand.
CTGATGAACCTTTCAGTGGAGATTCACGTCGTTGAGGTATAGTAAACGGTTTTGGAGAAGATTGAACTTTAGCCTCATCAACCTGTTTATCATTACCCAACCCCCTTTTTTCTTTCGAGGTGGAAACCTTTGAAGGAGAACCTGATCTTCGAGGTCTATTTGGACATACACTATAAACATGACCCTTTTCATGACAAGCAAAGCAGGAGAGGACCTTGAACTTTTTGTTTGTATCTACTTTTTTATCGGTACCTACAGATTCATTGTTAGCACTAGTGTCCACTGACTTACTTGTTTTTCTTTGATCTTCTTTTTCAGGGTCTCGTTTTGTTGGTGATATCCTAGACTTTCTAGCACCATCTTTCTCATGTTTACCTTTACTTGGAGATTTCTTAAGTGCAGGCATTAAGATGTGCTTTAAAGCCTTAGTTGCTTTCATTAATGGCTAATTCGTCTTCAGATTTTCTAATCCTAGACTGCTTAGGTAACGGAGTGAGACGCTGCTGACTTAATTTCTTCATATCCTCAATAGCTACATCCCAGACTTTATCAATCCTCTTAGGGTCAATAGATTCTAATGGGAATTCTAACTCAGTATAGACCCTATTACTCTTATGAAGTGTAAAGTGTACAATACTGTCTTTCTGACCATTAAGAGTAGAATGGATTTAGGACAACACCTTTCAATTTCTCTTCCTTGTTAGGTTGAGAAGAACCTTCTTTAGACTCTTTTGTTCCCTCAGGCAACTTTGCCTCAGGAATTGAGTCTTTTGGTTTACCATCTACAACACTAGGTTGAAGTAGATTTCAGGAATATTAGGTTCAACAGAAGTATAGTTATTATTGAAAGGAGGAGGCACGTCTCTATAAGAGATCTTAGCAGTGTCAAGACTCTTAGAGGAAGAATGCTCAAACTTTGTCATATGCATTAAAATCTCAGCATGTCTAGCAGAATCAGATTTAGCATTTAATTCCAAGATTTCTATCCTAGCATCAGCAAGTTCCTTTTCAATGGTAGCACACTTTCTAGCTAACAAGGAGTAAGCTTCACTACCTACTCTTTCTACGGCCACAGACTGATTGACTTTATCTTTCATAGCTCTAATGTCAGACTCTAAAGATCTAATCTTTTCCTTGAAGAATTTTTCTTTATCATTTACAGTTAGACCCTTTTTAATTAACTTATCTCTTTCATCATGAGCAGCATTGACAACAGATTCTAATTTCTTAATTTGTTCATTCTTTTGTTCAATTTCATCAAACATTCGATTAACAATTTTGCAAACATGAACAATAGTATGTAGAATAAGATACCTGTTGGTCTGCTTCTTTGCAATCTGCCATGTAAGCAACAAAGTCATCCACAGTCATGCCAGCCGGAATCTCAAACTCTTGCATCTGCTCCTCAATAGTCTTTTCACTCTTTTCTGTGGCAGAATCATCTTTAACCTCAGCTGCTTTCACCTATTCAGTAGCTTTCACTTCATCAAGGTTCTTGACTTCTTCTAACTCATTGTCAGATTCGGAATCAGATCATATACACCAGCAGCAACAGATTCCAATTTCGAACTTTTAGTATTTTCATACAATTGCTCTTCACTGTGGTAAACTGTGGTGTCCAAGAAGTCATCAGGAGAATCAACTATTTGAGCCAAATCATCAAGGATTTCAGCCAAATAAGCGTTATTGGTCTCATCATGTGGAAGATTCCAAACATAAGATGTAACAACCGTCTTAGAAATGTCCTAAATGAGTTCTTTAGAAAGTACCTTCGCCATTTGAACGGCTAGACAATTCAATTTATTTAAGTTCCTGATATACTTTAGACCTAAACTATGTGCTTATATGAAGGTCAATTTGATCTTAAATCAGGATTTATATGACGAGTTCATGATTTCGTGCAATGAAATAATCAAGTTCGGTTCATAAACGTACATGTTCATTAAAGTTCTAGTTCATAATGTCCGCGAATGGTCCTCGCATTTATGCAGTGTATTAAATATGGGCAAGGTATATAAAGGAAACCTAAAACCCTAAAAAGGAACGCAGCCACTGTTCATCCTCTCCCCACACACACTAAAACACCGTGAAACACACACATAAGCAATCCTTTGATTTCGTGATTGTTAGATCGAATTCCTGGTTATAAGCATCCTTGTGATAATCAAAACGTGTTTCTGAAATTAATTTCGAGGTAACAACAACATCTTATAAGTTTTTGATCAAATTAAATATGAACTTTTATAGACTTTATGTTCTTGGTGATTTGGTCCATTTCGATGTGAAAATCGTGTTAAAGGTTAATGGGTTTGTGTCTAAATGTGTTTAGTAACCGTTTTATGATCAAATTTGGGTCTTAACATGTGTTAATCTTCAAAAATCCGAATGTTCATCAAAACAGACCTTAAATTCGTTCCTTTTGGCTTTTAAACGAAGATAGCCTACTGAAAACGAAGTTAACTGCCTTTTGTACAAACACCTTACGAATATAAGCTTTAAGTTCGTTCAAGATCATTTAAATCCGTTCAATCTATCTTCGTTCTGACCTTCAAACGAAGATTAACTTCGTTAGTTCTGTCCTTACGAATTTAACCTTAAGTTCGTTCAATCTATCTTCGTTCTGACCTTCAAACGAAGATTAACTTCGTTAGTTCTGGCCTCACGAATTTAACTTTAAGTTCGTATGAAGTAACATAAGTTCGTTTAGCACACTTGGTCATTAATGCACACTTGAACCCTAAACATACAATTGGTCCATAACAACGTTAGCACTTGATTAAATAACAATTGAGGCTGTTCATTACTACGTAAGCTAGATCCCGGTTCAATCTAAATCGAAGTACAAAGTGCAAACCCTAATTTAAAGTATCGATAAGACACGTTCTAGTTCGATCATCCGAGTACGAGTTCTATAATCAGTCAAACTAAGTTCTAAAGACTTAAGTTCATTAATTAAGACATGTTCAACTCTTTTAACACGATAAGTACTTAATTATGAGTTCAAAGACGTTCAGTTCAAGTCCAGTTCACGTACTTAAAGTTCATTTAAAACCCTTTTGAGTCAAAACGTTCAAAGATCTTCAAAGGACCAAATCATCAGTTCATCGAGGACATTTTTGTGATTGAATAATCACATGTGCTAATATATGTACTTCTTTATGATCATTATGTGCTTAGGAATCCATCAAGACGTACTTGGATTTCGATAGATATACGTATCTATCTCTGTGCTTGTTCTTTGTGCTATTACTATTTGTGCTTGTACCAGATCACTGTGAGTTCACTTATTCCCCCTTTCGTACATTTTGTTCAAAGTTCTTTATCGGGGACTGAAAAGCATGAAAACTATTTTGTACTAAGTACTTATGTTCCTGAACTGTTTTATGTACTACAATATGATCTAGAACTACTTATCATGAATTAACTACTTAAAGGTGTATTTAAGTCTTGAATGGGCAGGACCTTAAATACATTATAATCCCTAAACTATTTGAAACAGTATTTAAGTCTTGAATGGGCAGGACCTTAAATACATGTATACGATTGTACTTGATCTTTATTATGTTCCAGTTCGTACATGTACTTGTTCAGTTCTTGTTCACTGCTATCAATTCATATCCCCCAGTTCAGGGATTGAACCGTAGGTAATTATGGACAGCGCTGTTAGGGTAGGCCCACCCTCATTCTCCACAGTTCAGGAGAATGCATATTACTTGTTCTTGTTCTTGTCACTGTTCTGACATAGATCTTATTTGAAGTACTTGAATTATATGAGCAGGTTATCACATTACAGATCAGTTCTGACCAATCGGTTTAGCAGTGTTAACTTATATCTAAAGTTCATTATACGTTCCTGTCCTGTTCATAATATTACAAAGTACCCTGGATTAACGTACAAAACTTACGATCTTGTTCTTATTGTACACATATATTTATATGTAAACTATAAAGTACTTTATGTGAATCTCACCAACTACTTTTGTAGTTGACCTTTGAACTTACATGCTTTTCAGGCTAGGTTAAGTAGACCGGGTTAGCATAGGAGTCTTCCTTCCTAAGTTCATCCTTTTGGCGAATGTTCGAGCGTACGAGAACAGGAGCTGTGAAGACTCTTCTTGCCATTTCAAGTTTTAGTTCTATTCTTTAAAGACAATTGTTCTGTCTTATGAATACTGATCATTCTGAGTACATTTTATGTTCTGTAATAACTATCGTACTTTTGTTCTTTATTAATGTTATGGGCTGTGTTGGAACTTGTACTATGTGCTTGAGTGCTTGTCTGTACAAAGGGGGGGGGGGGGGGGGGGGGGGGGGGGGGGGGGGGGGGGGGGGGGGGGGGGGGGGGGGGGGGGGGGGGGGGGGGGGGGGGGGGGGGGGGGGGGGGGGGGGGGGGGGGGGGGGGGGGGGGGGGGGGGGGGGGGGGGGGGGGGGGGGGGGGGGGGGGGGGGGGGGGGGGGGGGGGGGGGGGGGGGGGGGGGGGGGGGGGGGGGGGGGGGGGGGGGGGGGGGGGGGGGGGGGGGGGGGGGGGGGGGGGGGGGGGGGGGGGGGGGGGGGGGGGGGGGGGGGGGGGGGGGGGGGGGGGGGGGGGGGGGGGGGGGGGGGGGGGGGGGGGGGGGGGGGGGGGGGGGGGGGGGGGGGGGGGGGGGGGGGGGGGGGGGGGGGGGGGGGGGGGGGGGGGGGGGGGGGGGGGGGGGGGGGGGGGGGGGGGGGGGGGGGGGGGGGGGGGGGGGGGGGGGGGGGGGGGGGGGGGGGGGGGGGGGGGGGGGGGGGGGGGGGGGGGGGGGGGGGGGGGGGGGGGGGGGGGGGGGGGGGGGGGGGGGGGGGGGGGGGGGGGGGGGGGGGGGGGGGGGGGGGGGGGGGGGGGGGGGGGGGGGGGGGGGGGGGGGGGGGGGGGGGGGGGGGGGGGGGGGGGGGGGGGGGGGGGGGGGGGGGGGGGGGGGGGGGGGGGGGGGGGGGGGGGGGGGGGGGGGGGGGGGGGGGGGGGGGGGGGGGGGGGGGGGGGGGGGGGGGGGGGGGGGGGGGGGGGGGGGGGGGGGGGGGGGGGGGGGGGGGGGGGGGGGGGGGGGGGGGGGGGGGGGGGGGGGGGGGGGGGGGGGGGGGGGGGGGGGGGGGGGGGGGGGGGGGGGGGGGGGGGGGGGGGGGGGGGGGGGGGGGGGGGGGGGGGGGGGGGGGGGGGGGGGGGGGGGGGGGGGGGGGGGGGGGGGGGGGGGGGGGGGGGGGGGGGGGGGGGGGGGGGGGGGGGGGGGGGGGGGGGGGGGGGGGGGGGGGGGGGGGGGGGGGGGGGGGGGGGGGGGGGGGGGGGGGGGGGGGGGGGGGGGGGGGGGGGGGGGGGGGGGGGGGGGGGGGGGGGGGGGGGGGGGGGGGGGGGGGGGGGGGGGGGGGGGGGGGGGGGGGGGGGGGGGGGGGGGGGGGGGGGGGGGGGGGGGGGGGGGGGGGGGGGGGGGGGGGGGGGGGGGGGGGGGGGGGGGGGGGGGGGGGGGGGGGGGGGGGGGGGGGGGGGGGGGGGGGGGGGGGGGGGGGGGGGGGGGGGGGGGGGGGGGGGGGGGGGGGGGGGGGGGGGGGGGGGGGGGGGGGGGGGGGGGGGGGGGGGGGGGGGGGGGGGGGGGGGGGGGGGGGGGGGGGGGGGGGGGGGGGGGGGGGGGGGGGGGGGGGGGGGGGGGGGGGGGGGGGGGGGGGGGGGGGGGGGGGGGGGGGGGGGGGGGGGGGGGGGGGGGGGGGGGGGGGGGGGGGGGGGGGGGGGGGGGGGGGGGGGGGGGGGGGGGGGGGGGGGGGGGGGGGGGGGGGGGGGGGGGGGGGGGGGGGGGGGGGGGGGGGGGGGGGGGGGGGGGGGGGGGGGGGGGGGGGGGGGGGGGGGGGGGGGGGGGGGGGGGGGGGGGGGGGGGGGGGGGGGGGGGGGGGGGGGGGGGGGGGGGGGGGGGGGGGGGGGGGGAGGAAGGGGGGGGGCAGAAGAGGGAGGGAGAGAGGAGTGTAGGGAGAAGAGTGGAGCGGGGGGGGGACAGAGGGAGGGGGGGGGGCGGGAGAGAAAGGGGGGAGGGCGGAGTGGATGGGGCTGCTAGGTCCTGGTGGACTGGCATCGTCACCACTATCGGCAGGAAGACCGCCTATGCTTTCACCTGGGAAGAACTTCAGAAGATGATGAGAGCTGAGTTCTGTACCAAAGATGCTTTGCAAGAATTGGAACAAGAGTTTTGGGATTTGAAGATGGAAGGCGTGGAGATCGAGAAATACATTTTGAGGTTTAATGAGCTTGCCAGACTTGTGCCACATTTAGCTTCTACTGAAGAGAAGAAGATTGATCGCTTTATTTGGGGTTTGATTCCTGAGATCCGCCGTGACCTCACCAGTAAAGGCCCCAAGACCATGTCAAGAGCCACTGTACTGGCTAAGACCTTGACCAAAGATATTATCAGATCAGGAGGTTTGATTGAAAGTACCGATAAGGGGAAAAGAAGGCTGAAGAAGTGGTGGAAAGGAAAGCTGAACCCCCAAGTAAGAAGGGGAAGATCTTGAAGAACTATGCGGTGACCGCAGTGCCTGAACCAACAAGGTATTCTGGAGCTTATCCAAAGTGTACCCGTTGTAACCTTCATCACACTGGTGCTTGTCCTGTCTGCTATAAGTGCCAAGGAATTGGGCATATGGCTAAGTACTGCAATACTGTTTCAGCGAACTTGACCAGAACTAATCCTCCACCGATGAACAGAAATCCCCCAGTGAGAAATGCTAGACCTCCTCTACCACCTGCTGTACCAGTCCACAGAAACCAGAACCAGAACGCCCAAGTTCAGCGTGTTGCTTATCCACGCGGGCCGAGGAACCAGAACCAGCAGAACAACCAGCAACAGCAAGACCAACAGGGCCCTGCTAACGCCCGTGTTTTCGCTTTGAACGCTGAGGAAGCTCGTCAGAACCCTCGGGTTGTGACAGGTACTTTTCTTCTGAACGATCATTATGCTTCTGTACTATTTGACTCTGGTGCCGAACGTAGCTTCGTTGCATTAGACTTTAAAGCTAAGACTAACATGATAACTGGCAAACTAAATGATAAATATGTGATAGAATATGCAAATGGCCAAAAGTACGGTACCAACGAAATCGCTCTAGATTGTCCTTTGATTTTAGTAGACAAGAACTTTACAATTGATTTAATCCCTGTCAAGATTAGTAGCTTCGACATTATCGTGGGAATGGATTGGCTATCCAAACACCACGCGACTATTTGTTGCCACGAGAAATCAGTTCATATACCACTACCGAACGGTGAGATCTTGATCGTACAAGGCGATAAGTCCACGAACGAACTTAAAATCGTCTCAGCAATGAAATTCCGTAAGTACTTGGACAAGAAAGATCATCTTGTGTACCTAGCTCACGTCATTGATAAGAGTGCTAAAGAACCTAAAGTTCAAGACATTCCCATTGTTCGGGACTTCCCAGACGTCTTTCCTGACGACTTACCAGGCATTCCACCTGTTAGACAAGTCGAGTTCAATATTGATCTAGTTCCCGGTGCAGCACCAGTCGCTAAGGCACCGTACCGTTTAGCTCCTCCTGAAATGCAAGAACTGTCCAATCAATTACAGGAACTTTTGAGCAAAGGCTTATTCGTCCTAGTTCATCCCCTTGGGGAGCACCGATCTTGTTCGTTAAAAAGAAAGATGGCTCCATGAGAATGTGCATAGACTATCGTGAACTGAACAAATTAACCGTTAAGAACCGGTATCCCCTACCTCGCATAGACGATCTGTTTGATCAATTGCAAGGTGCTTCGTACTTCTCTAAGATCGACCTACGTTCAGGTTATCACCAGATTCGTGTTCAGGATGGTGACGTTCCAAAGACGGCTTTTCGTACTCGTTATGGCCACTACGAATTTCTCGTTATGCCATTTGGTCTGACTAATGCTCCAGCAATTTTTATGGACTTAATGAACCGTGTCTGTCGTCCGTTCTTGGATAAATTTGTTATTGTATTCATTGACGACATACTCGTGTACTCTCGGAACAAGACTGATCATGAACAACATTTACGTTCTATTCTTCAACTTCTTCGAGAAGAAGAGTTGTACGCTAAGTTCTCAAAGTGCGAGTTCTGGCTTCGCCAAGTACAGTTCCTCGGCCACGTCGTAAACGAACAAGGCATTCATGTCGACCCGGCCAAAGTTGAAGCCATCAAAAAGTGGGAGGCCCCGAAAGCTCCTACTGAAGTTCGTAGTTTTCTTGGACTAGCAGGTTATTACCGTCGTTTTATTGAGAACTTTTCTAAGGTCGCACTACCTTTGACTCAACTGACTCAAAAGACCAAAGACTTTATTTGGGGTGAACAACAAGAACGAGCGTTCCAAACCCTAAAAGACAGACTGTGTGAAGCACCTGTTCTAGCCTTACCAGAAGGCACCGAAGACTTCGTCGTGTACTGTGACGCCTCACATCAAGGACTAGGCTGCGTACTGATGCAAAGAGGCAAGGTGATCGCCTACGCATCCAGACAACTCAAAGTGCATGAGAAGAATTATACCACCCATGATTTAGAACTTGGAGCAGTTGTTTTTGCCCTAAAAATCTGGAGGCACTACTTGTATGGAACTAAATGTACTATCTTCACCGATCATAAGAGCTTGCAACACGTGTATAATCAGAAGGAACTGAACATGAGACAGAGACGTTGGGTGGAGTTACTAAGTGATTACGACTGTGAAATCAAGTACCATCCTGGAAAGGCGAATGTAGTGGCTGACGCCCTAAGCAGAAAGGAACGAGTCAAAATCTTATCTATCAGAGAGGCAGATCGTACAGATTTAAGGCAACGCGTGATCGCAGGTCAAGAGATCGGATTAGCATCAAAAGATAATATAAAGGCCGAACGGTTAGGCCCAATCGCTCAAGAACTGGAAATTGATGACGAAGGAGTCAGAAAGTTCAAAAACCGAGTTTGGATCCCTGCAGTTAATGGTGTTAGAGAGATCATCATGCAGGAAGCTCACAGTTCAAGGTACTCGATTCATCCGGGCGCAGACAAGATGTACAAGAACTTGAAGCAAGACTACTGGTGGCCTGGGATGAAGAGGGAGATCTTTGAATACGTCAGTAGATGCCTGACATGTTCTAAAGTTAAGATCGAACATCAGAAACCTTCCGGTCTATTGAAACAATTGGAAGTTCCGGTGTGGAAGTGGGAAGATATTACCATGGACTTCATCATGAAGCTGCCTCGTACAAAGAACAACCATAACTCTATTTGGGTTATCGTAGACAGACTGACGAAATCAGCTCGTTTTCTTCCAATTCGTGACGACTACTCGCTGGAGAAACTTGCGGAGATCTATATAGACGATATTGTGACCAAGTACGGTGTCCCTTTATCGATAGTGTCCGATCGAGATCCTCGCTTCACGTCTGACTTTTGGCAGTCACTTCAAGAAGCGTTAGGTACTAGACTTAACTTGAGCACCGCTTATCACCCACAGACGGACGGGCAAAGCGAACGTACTATTCAGGCCTTGGAGGACATGCTCCGTTCTTGTGCATTAGAGTTCAGAGGAAGTTGGGATAAACATATTCCATTGATCGAGTTCTCGTACAATAACAGTTATCACACTAGCATTCAGTGTGCACCGTTCGAAGCCTTATATGGGCGTAAGTGCAGATCACCACTTTGCTGGCTAGACGCCGGTGAAAGGAGCTGGATGAAGCTACCAGTCGTACAGTTCACTATAGACAAAATAGCTGTTATCAAGGAAAAGCTTAAGGCGGCTCAAGACAGACAAAAGTCCTATGCGGACAAACGCCGTAAACCTTTAGAGTTTCAAGTAGGCGATAAAGTTCTATTAAAAGTTTCCCCATGGAAAGGTACTGCTCGTTTTGGCAAGAAAGGCAAATTGGCGCCTCGGTACATCGGACCTTATAAGATCATTAAGCGGATTGGACCAGTTGCGTACAAACTGGAACTACCCCTAGAACTTGGCAATGTTCATGACACATTTCACGTGTCCAACTTAAAGAAGTGCTTGGCTGACGACCCGGCCGTCATTCCTATTAAGGATGTTCATATCGACGAAGGTCTTGAGTTCACTGAAGAGCCCATCGAGATCATTGATAGAGATGCTAAACAGACTAGACAGAGCAGAGTACCACTAGTTCGTGTACGTTGGAGTGCTAGACATGGATACAATGACACATGGGAACGCGAGGACTTCATTAAGAAGAAGTACCCTCATCTTTTTGATCGGCAAGACTCTTAATTTCGAGGACGAAATCCTCTAAGTAGGGGAGAATGTAACAACCGTCTTAGAAATGTCCTAAATGAGTTCTTTAGAAAGTACCTTCGCCATTTGAACGGCTAGACAATTCAATTTATTTAAGTTCCTGATATACTTTAGACCTAAACGATGTGCTTATATGAAGGTCAATTTGATCTTAAATCAGGATTTATATGACGAGTTCATGATTTCGTGCAATGAAATAATCAAGTTCGGTTCATAAACGTACATGTTCATTAAAGTTCTAGTTCATAATGTCCGCGAATGGTCCTCGCATTTATGCAGTGTATTAAATATGGGCAAGGTATATAAAGGAAACCTAAAACCCTAAAAAGGAACGCAGCCACTGTTCATCCTCTCCCCACACACACTAAAACACCGTGAAACACACACATAAGCAATCCTTTGATTTCGTGATTGTTAGATCGAATTCCTGGTATTATAAGCATCCTTGTGATAATCAAAGTTCATTTAAATCCGTTCAATCTATCTTCGTTCTGACCTTCAAACGAAGATTAACTTCGTTAGTTCTGTCCTTACGAATTTAACCTTAAGTTCGTTCAATCTATCTTCGTTCTGACCTTCAAACGAAGATTAACTTCGTTAGTTCTGTCCTTACGAATTTAACCTTAAGTTCGTTCAATCTATCTTCGTTCTGACCTTCAAACGAAGATTAACTTCGTTAGTTCTGTCCTTACGAATTTAACCTTAAGTTCGTTCAATCTATCTTCGTTCTGACCTTCAAACGAAGATTAACTTCGTTAGTTCTGTCCTTACGAATTTAACCTTAAGTTCGTTCAATCTATCTTCGTTCTGACCTTCAAACGAAGATTAACTTCGTTAGTTCTGTCCTTACGAATTTAACCTTAAGTTCGTTCAATCTATCTTCGTTCTGACCTTCAAACGAAGATTAACTTCGTTAGTTCTGTCCTTACGAATTTAACCTTAAGTTCGTTCAATCTATCTTCGTTCTGACCTTCAAACGAAGATTAACTTCGTTAGTTCTGTCCTTACGAATTTAACCTTAAGTTCGTTCAATCTATCTTCGTTCTGACCTTCAAACGAAGATTAACTTCGTTAGTTCTGTCCTTACGAATTTAACCTTAAGTTCGTTCAATCTATCTTCGTTCTGACCTTCAAACGAAGATTAACTTCGTTAGTTCTGTCCTTACGAATTTAACCTTAAGTTCGTTCAATCTATCTTCGTTCTGACCTTCAAACGAAGATTAACTTCGTTAGTTCTGTCCTTACGAATTTAACCTTAAGTTCGTTCAATCTATCTTCGTTCTGACCTTCAAACGAAGATTAACTTCGTTAGTTCTGTCCTTACGAATTTAACCTTAAGTTCGTTCAATCTATCTTCGTTCTGACCTTCAAACGAAGATTAACTTCGTTAGTTCTGTCCTTACGAATTTAACCTTAAGTTCGTTCAATCTATCTTCGTTCTGACCTTCAAACGAAGATTAACTTCGTTAGTTCTGGCCTCACGAATTTAACCTTAAGTTCGTTCAATCTATCTTCGTTCTGACCTTCAAACGAAGATTAACTTCGTTAGTTCTGTCCTTACGAATTTAACCTTAAGTTCGTTCAATCTATCTTCGTTCTGACCTTCAAACGAAGATTAACTTCGTTAGTTCTGGCCTCACGAATTTAACTTTAAGTTCGTATGAAGTAACATAAGTTCGTTTAGCACACTTGGTCATTAATGCACACTTGAACCCTAAACATACAATTGGTCCATAACAACGTTAGCACTTGATTAAATAACAATTGAGGCTGTTCATTACTACGTAAGCTAGATCCCGGTTCAATCTAACGTCGTTCTGACCTTCAAACGAAGATTATCTTCGTTAGTTCTGTCCTTACGAATTTAACTTTAAGTTCGTATGAAGTTGTCTTGAAGATCCTTTGCCTTATCCTTCATTTCTCTGTTTCTTAGAGTGGATATAACTCCATCTATTCGAAGAGATGCATAATCAGCTCTTTCTTGCAATCCATGACGAAACTCTTGTAGGCTTTCGGCAAACCATCCAGGAATTTATCCACTATCTCAGTAGGAGTGTATTTAAGATCAAAGTAAGCTAATTCAGCAAGAAGATGTTGATATCTCAGTATAAGATCCTCAACTTGTTCATTCTTTGTAGCATTGAAGCAGTCAAATTGTTTCTTTAGCATTTTAATTCTATTTTGCTTCAATAGTGGATCACCTTCACAATGAGCTTCAATAGCATCGAACAGTTGCTTTGAAGTCTTGTATTCCTGTTTAGGAAACAAGTGTACCAACTCTTGAGGAATGCACATACGAAGAGTGGAAAGAGTCTTTACTTCAATGGCATAGTTAGTCTTTTCTTCACCTGTTAACACTCCCACCTTGTATGTAGAAGTAACTCCATTCACAATAAGAGTGGGCCACTCATAACCTTCAGTGATCATGAGCCACATGTTTAAGTCTTCTCGTTGAATAAAATCTTCAAATCGACCTCTCCACGCCCAGAAGTCAGCTAATGAAACTAACTTTGGTGGAGAATTAGTACGTCCTACAAGATGATCATGATAAACCAGAGAATTGAGGTATTGGGCAACAGCATTATTAGTTGAAGATGAGGAAGCCATAAGTGAAAATTATTGTTCAAACGAAGATAAGAAATGAAACGAAAATAGGTTAATTTCGTAAGAACAGGGTCTGAACGAAGATAGCTTAAGTTCGTAGACTAAATTCGTTTGATGAAGATTCAAAACGAAAATGAAGATAAATTCGTTTTCTATCTTCGTTTGATGAACTTAGAACGAATTTAAGTTAAATTCGTTTTCTGACTTCGTTTTGCTAAGTTCGTAAAGCGAACGAACTTAACGACAGAAAGGTTTTTTTTTTGGAGAATAACAATCAAACAACGATCTCGAACCTTCGATAAGATATCGAATTGCTCTGATACCACTTGTGAGTCCCTCGATAGCTGCAGATCGCTCTCGAGGTCGTCTATTGTTATGTCGTGAGTGCGGAATCCTCACGAGATAACTAGTTTGATTAGTTATCGAATATATTGCTAATTATATGTATATAATCAGCCGTATGTGGTCTATCTTCGTTTTCTATATGCTAGAAACGAACTTAGTCGCCGTAGGTGTGTGAGAGTTGAACGGATTACCTCAATTTAGGGTTTCCATTCATTTATATATGTTTCTGATCGATATTGGGCCTGCTGGGCTTTGTTCTTACGAACTTAGCAGCCCAGCCCATATAACGAAGATTATCTTCGTTAGTACCCAACGAAGATTATCTTCATTAGTACTAATTACCATCAACATCTATGCCTAGTTATTTTCCAAGTACTCCATGTACAAAGAACCTAACATATATTATGTTTGTACTTGTATAACACACATAACAAACATCATATATAAACATATATATAACACCAAAACATGTAATCGATCATTACCAAAACATGAAGTCCATAATCTATCAATTACACATATATAAATAAGACATAAAATAACATAATGTCTTAATCCCAAAGACTCTAATTTTGACCTAGTTGCATATTCTGACTCTGACTATGCTGGTTGCATGTTAGATAGGAAAAGTACCAGTGGTGGATGTCAACTGCTGGGGGGGAAGCTGACTAGTTGGTCTAGTAAGAAACAGCATACAGTATCCATCTCCACTGCTGAAGCAGAATATGTATCAGCAGCGAGTTGTTGTGCACAAGTCCTATGGATGAAAAACCAACTCGCTGACTATGACTTAGAATTCTCTAAGATTCCCATTATGTGTGACAATACAAGTGCAATTGCAATCACACATAATCCTGTTCAGCATTCTAAGACCAAACACATTGACATTAGGTACCACTTCATTCGTGACCATGTCATGAAAGGGGATGTTGAAATCTACTTCATTCCACTGATGACCAACTTGCTGATATTTTCACTAAACCTTTAGATGAAACCAGATTTAAATATCTGGTCAGCAAGTTGGGAATGCTGAATGAATCAGCGACATGACTTGTCATGTCTGCAAATGCCTCAACTTACATCTCTCTTATAAGTTGAAAAGTGACCTTATTTCTCTCAGTAAGTTCAAGTGTCTTACTTGCTGACCAAAACAAAAAAAATAGAGAGCTAAAACAAATAAAAGCAATAGAGAGCTAAAAGTCTCTATCTAGTCCAGCAGCAAACGGCTGCTGGTAAAGACTTTTCAAATCCGTTGATCCCTGTTGCTTTGGGAAAAAAGCAAATAAAAGTAATAGAGAGCTAAAAGTCTCTATCTAGTCCAGCAGCAAACGGCTACTGGTAAAGACACATCAAATCCGTTAAATTCCCTGTTGCTTTGGGAAAAAGCAAATAAAAGTAATAGAGAGCTAAAAGTCTCTATCTAGTCCAGCAGCAAACGGCTGCTGGTAAAGACACATCAAATCCGTTAAATTCCCTGTTGCTTTGGGAAAAAGCAAATAAAAGTAATAGAGAGCTAAAAGTCTCTATCTAGTCCAGCAGCAAACGGCTGCTGGTAAAGACATATCAAATCCGTTGATAGCTGACAATTTGCTAAAAATTGTATTCCTTACTCATCAGCGACCAACGTTAATTGAAAAGTCGCTGGTTGAAATTTGCTTACTAAAAGAGGTAACCATATCTTCTAACCTTGTCAGCGGATATACTTAGATCTCAACCGATCCATCATTTGAGCATATCCACTAAACATCCTTATTAATATTTTAATAAGAATTACAATCGGTTACCTCGATTTTCTCCCTAATGGGCAACTTGTACACTGTACACGCCGTAATCACTCGAGTACGTTTGAAATTACGGTACAAGTTGTCACATCAAACTACTTTTATACGTTACTCACATACGTATTTCTTCAATTAAAAATGAGTATTTTGTACACTTTATATATATACAAAACCACCGTTTTTAATTATTTAATATGTATATGCATATATTACGTATGAAAGAGAGTCATTGTGACAGTTCACTTCTGCAGTAATGGGGCCCATATCCATGCCATATATATGCATATCATTTTCTTCTCTGTCCATTATACTCTCATATTTCTCTCAAACTTTCTTAAAACTCTCAATTTCATTTCTCATTTCTTCAATCTTTTCATCTTCTCTTCTTCATATCTCTAAATTCAAATCTCAAATGGCATCTTCATCTCAACAACACCACCCACCAAAACAACAACAACAATCAGAAAATCCAGAGATCTTTTCTGAGAATCCAAACCTCCAAGAAACCCTAAAAAACGTTCCCCCATATCTTCATTCTGAAGTTTTTGAACCTGAAGGGATTGTTGCCTCCAACAAAGTATCCTTTCAAGCTCACAAGTTAGTCATCAAACCCAATAACTATCTTGGATCTTTGGAAGTGCCCTCCAAAGTAAAAGGGTACCAACAAATGCTTGATTTCATCAAAGCATGTCCTGTACGAAGGGCCATCTACATGGACCCAGAAGATATGTGTGTTCATCTTCTGAGGGAATTTTGGTAGACTTGTGATTATCATATTTCTAGCAGTTCCATCTCAGGCACTGTTATGAAGAAAAAATACACCATTTCTATTACTGTAGAAAAGATTCGAGAAGTTCTTCGTCTTCCTTCTCAGACTACAGAAAGACCATATGCAGACTTGGCATCTACTGAGGTTTGGAAAGCATGGTTACCCTCTATAGGCTACGGAACAAATTTAGTCCCAGCACAACCTGTTCCCAGCAATCCCACCAAAAAGAACCTGCCTGGAGTGTGGAGGTTGCTTTTTGCCCATGTAATTCAATGTCTTGGTGGGAACAGCGGCTCATTCGATCAAGCCACTGCGGTCCAGATGCAAATGATTTATGCTCTGGCAAAAGGACGTTTCATTGACTTTGCCAGTGTCATCTTTGAAGATTTGAAGGCTAAAGTACTTGCTAGCAACAGATCTTGCACTGTACCTTTCACTAGATTCCTTTCACTAATATTCAAGCATGAACTAAAGGACGAGTACAATCCCTTCGGTGCAACCGTGTTTTCTGCTCCAAGAATTGGTCCATCAGTGTACAAGGCACCTGCCTGTGACACTCAATTCTTTGACATCAAGTATGTTGAGCTCACTACTGCAATGAAAAAGCCATGCTGATGAAATAGAAGCAAGTGATATGGAGGTTGATGAAAATGATGATGTTGCTGCTGCTGGTGAAAATGCAGCAGCCACTGATGAAAATGTTGTTGTTGATGCTGCTGCTGGTGAAAATGCAGCAGCGACTGATGAAAATGTTGAAGAAACTTCTGAGGCAGTTACTCTTACTGCAAGACCTAAAACTCCTCCAATGCGACCAGTGAACACCATGCTGTCTCTTGGCATGCCTTCTTCCTTCTTAAGTGTTCCTGGCTACTCATCCTCAGTTCCCCCTGAAATTGAACCTCAAACAGCTAAGGATTTGGGTATTTCTTACTCCACCTACTCTGCTGATAGGTTGGAAAAGGTAGAGCATCAGTTAAATGATCTCACCAAGGCTTCCACTCTTGCAATTAAATTGAAAGATATAGAGTCTGACAGGCTGGTGTCCACATTGACCAGTTGGTACAACAAGCAGAATGAGAACAGCGAAGCTATTGACACGCTGAAGGATAACACAAGCTCCATTGCTGCTGCTCAAAGCAAAATTAGTGCCAAAACTTCTATTATCAAACGTGATCAGTAGATCATTAAATCTGGTGCCATATCGCTGATCAAATGTGCAAACTCTACCAGCTACTCAGCGAAGAAGGCAGCCTCTACCAGCAAGTCTGCTGCTGCTGATGTAAAGAAGTTGAGTAATCTCATCTCCCCACTGACTACTCAAGTAGAAAATAACACTAAGGCAATTCATGCCTTAGAAAAACAAGTGGCTGATCTTCCTATTCCTCAAGCTTCTTTCACTAAGGAGGATCGCCAGCGGCAAGTTAAGCTGGAGAAGGAGGTTGATGAAATCAAGAATTTGTTGGCCCAGCTTGTTAAACAACAATCTAAACAGCCAGCGACTATGGAAGTTGTCATTAACACTACAACTTCCAAGGGGGAGAAAGTCGATGCTGCTGTTTTAGATATGGTAAATGAAGCAGTGAACAAGGCAGTTGCCCAAATCTATGAAGAATCTGCTGAAAAGGTTTTGAATGAGGATGATGCCACTGACACTACAACTGCTAATGAAATGGCAATTGTGGCTGTTAGTGAGGAAAAAGAAAGTGAAGTTCCCCCTGCTGGTGCTGAGGGGGAGACTAAAATGAATGAAAGTGTGGAAGCTCCCCCAGCTGGTATTGAGGGGGAGCAACACATTGTTATGTTCAATGCACCCCCTGCTGCTGTTGAGGGTCACATTGAAGCTTTTGGTGATTTGGAAGAACAGTTTGACCCTGAAACTGTCAAAACTTCATGGGAAGCTGGGTTTGCTGAGGAAATGGCCAGGGATAGGTCAAGTGAAATGCTGCCAGTCTTTCATAGAAGATATCTAGCAAATGCTGAATTAACCCCACTCTCTGATGAACGGAGAAGACAACTCACCGAGTCTGGATTCTTCAAGAAATCTTCCGCTGCTCAGCAATCTATCCAATCCTCAGCAGGTCATAAGCATGAACTGATTGATATCCTGACACAAACTGCTGACGGAAAAACTCAAGAAGAAGCAATCAAGGAGCTGGATAGGCTAAAAGAGAACCAAGAAAACGAAAGAAAGAACTTGGAATTCATCAAACAGCTGCCTCTTCTAGAAAAAGGTGAATTAGATGCTGAACAGCAGATGTTGTTCAAAACTGGTGGTGCTGAAGCATTGTATAGACAGAAACATGCTGAAGTTGAGCAACAGCTCAGTGAGAAAAGAAAGAAGTTTGATGAAGAAAAAGCCAAGTGGTTAAAGCTTATGGAGGACAGGAAAAGGCCTCAAAGAATAATTGCTGCTAAAGTTTTCAAAGCTGACATAGGCCTTAAGACAAACTTAAAAATTCTTCAGACAAGGTGCTGACAAGCCAATCAAACTGGAAGGGGTCAAACCAACCACCTTTGGTGCTTCCGAATGGGTTGAAGTTTACATGCTGGTGAAAGATAAGAAGGCTGCCAGCTATGAACAACTGCAAAACATGCTCAAGGATTATTTTGAAAAAGCCAGGGAGTATGAAACCAAGTTCAAAGCAGACTTGCCCATGCTGAGGCAAGTGTTTGGTACTCCAGCAGCTGTCTCCTCCTCAGCAGGAAGAAGGGTTCAAAGAAAAAGGAAAGCAGAGCACCGAACCTTGACAATGGACCTTCCTCCTATCACTGGTGATGCCTCGCTGAACACCAGACTTCCTCCCAGAAGCTTATTTGAGGAAGGAAGAGTGATAGAGAGTCCGGCTGGCATTTTCTTCACAAATTTTCAGAATAATCAGCTGTTCTTTCGCCTATCTGAATTAGAAAAGGCGTCCACTGGGTTCATTCTAAGCATAAGAAAAAGATGTGCTGAAACGACCAACAACAGATGGTTTATCAGCAAATTGGATGAGGAACTGGTTAAGCCTCACAGATATAATGACCCAGCAGTTCAAATTGCCAAGCAAGAACATGCTTGGGAGCATGAAGCCGAAAATCTGTAGATGTCTTATAAATGTAAATGTTGTATGTATCAGCTTGTAATGTTTAAAGTTGATATATAAGACATCTTTTCATCATTCCTTTATTCTTATCAAGTCTAGTCTACTCAGCAAGTCTTCTCAGCGAATAGGGGGAGATTGTTGAGTCAAGGATTCGCTGACCAGACTTGGTCGCTGACGTGAGTCGTCAGCAAGTCATCAGCGAGTCAATGACTCTTGTCAGCGGGTGGTTTACTTTCCAAGTTGTGTGTCAAGGCGGGAAGTTTTCAAACCAACAAGAAGATAAGAAGTCACATGGTGGTTCTCCCAACTGAATGTTACCTTATATGGTAAAGGTACAGTTGGGACCAAAACAAGGGTTTTCTCTTTCATACCCGTTTTGGTAAAGAAGACAAAGGCTTCTAGATCCAAGTACAACGAGCCTATGAGAAGTCGACAACCACCATTCTATCACGATCATTGTAAGGCTGTGTTGCCCTAATTCCTCCCCTATATAAAGCAACACAGCCGCGTCATTTATACTTTGTGTTTGTCACCACAAAGTGTGTGTCACTTTATTTTCTCTCTTGTAATTGCTTAAGTTTATAGAGTGTCTAGACTTAGCAATTATTTAGTTCATTTGTATTCTTGTAAGACAAGTTGTAATATCGACCATGTATTTATCGTTTAATCAATGAAACATATGATTAGACTTGCTTAGATATTTGTATTTGAACTTATTCTTGTTCATGTTCTTTACTTTCTGTTCTTAACTTTCTTGTCTAGATAAAACAAATATAAGTGTGCAAATTGTGGACTGTCACTCTTAATGCTGATTTAATCTTTGTTGAAACTGTTAGATCTGACTGTGTAAATGGTCTAGAAACAGATTTTTCTGAAATTACAGTTTTAAAATCAAAATTAAAAGAACTTCAAGACATTGAACTGGCATTTCAAGCCCAGGTTCTGGTAACTAAACAACTGATTCAAGAAAAACAAGATCTTGAAGTCATTTTAGAAAAGGAAAAACTGGTTATTAAATCATGGCTTGAAACCAGAAAGCCATATGATGCTGGAGTAAATCAATTTCCCACTCTAAAACGTGCTTATTTAGATGGAAATACTCATGTTGCATCGTTAATACCAGTAATTGATCGGTTACCAGAGGGATTCAGGCCCATTACCATTTATGATGAGCCTGTAACTCCCAAGACCAAAATTTTCCCAGTTCAATCCGCAGAGGTTAAGACTGGAGCATTCCAGATGACTGCTCCAGTTAAAAAGGTCAATCTGAAGAAACCTTTGCCTCAGACTGCTTCTAATGAACCCCAGGTTCAAAAGAAGAAGACCAGTTCCCTACCTAAGCCTCGAGTCCATTCAACTGGAAAGGCTCAGGTGTCATCTGATGAAAATATTTTGTCAAGGTTAGAGAGCCAGTTTCAATTACTGACTCGTCAATTTCAAAGTTTTAATGCAAGATTAAACTTTATTGAGGGTACTTCATCTGGACCTAGACAAAATACCAAACCTTTTTCCAAGAAAGATAAATATATTTCTCCAGTTGAGAAAAAGAAAAAGGTTTCAAAACTATCAACCCCAGTGGTCTTTTCAACTAAGACTACTGTTGAAGAAAGTGAACTCAACCAGATACCTCCAGGGACCTATAAGGGAGGGTCCAGTGAACCCATCAGTCGATGGGTTCCCAAATCTAACTGATATATCTGGTGGATGTGCAGGGCGATCGAAAGAAATTTATCTGGTATCTTGACAGTGCAGCTGGCAGGACGATGACCGGATGTAAGACCCTGCTGGAGGAGTTCGTAATTTCTGACGGACCCTCCATTACTTTTGGAAATGATGGTTGTGGAAAAACTGAGGGGTATGGTGTTCTGAACAATGAACAAGTCAAATTCAGACGAGTTGCATTTGTGAATGGTTTGAAATATAACCTGATCAGTGTCAGTCAACTGTGTGATGATGGCTATCAAGTTCTATTCAATATTGCTCAGGGCATTGTATTCAACAAGGACTGGAAGGTAGTATTGATTGCTCCCAGAAAAAGAAATGTGTACGTGATGGATATGGAAAGCTCTCCTTCAGAGCAGTGTTTCTATACTCAGGCTGATGAAGACACAAACTGGTTATGGCACAAAAGGTTATCCCATTTAAATTTTAAAAATATTAATAAGTTGTCTAGAAAACAACTAGCAGATGGGATACCTTCAGTTTCCTTCAAAAAGGAAAGGCCATGTCTAGGATGTGAGATGGGTAAGCAGAAACGTACCAGTTTCAAGACCAGACAGAATTTTAGCATATCTGAACCACTTCATATGCTTCATATGGACCTCTTCGGTCCAGTGAATGTTCACACTCGTGCTGGTAAAAGATACACCCTGGTGATCGTAGATGAATTCTCCAGATATTGTTGGGTTATCTTTCTCAGGTCTAAAAATGAAGCTGCTGCTGAAATCATCAGTCTTATCAAGCAAATTGAGCTCAAGTACAGTCGAAAGGTGTGTCAGTTAAGAAGTGACAATGGAACAGAATTCCAGAATGCAACTCTGGAGTCATTCTGTACTGACACTGGCATCTCCCAGAATTTCTCATTAGCCCGCTCTCCAGAACAAAATGGAGTGGTATGGAAAGGAAGAATCGAACGCTGAGAGAAGCTGCCAGGAGTATGCTTGCTGAATCTGGTCTGTCTACCAGTTTCTGGGCTGAAGCAATTGCAACTGCTTGCCACACCCATAATCGACAGTGTATGTGAAGCGATACAAAAAGACAGCCTATGAAGTCTTAAGAAATAGAAAACCAAATATTGGTTATTTTCACGTTTTTGGATGTTCTGTTTACATCCTGAACGACTCCAGTCAGTTAGGCAAATTCGATGCCAAAGCTGATGAAGGGTATTTCTTAGGCTATTCAGCCATTCGCAAGGCCTTCAGAGTCTATAACAAGAGACTGGAGAAGGTCCATGAGTCAATTCATGTCACATTTGATGAATCAAATGTCGCAATCAATAAAAAGCCAACCCTTGATACTCCCCCAGTAACTCCAATTGTCTTCTGTGAATCTGATCCTATCAGCTACAATAAAGATTCAGAAGACACAGTTTCCAGTCATCCTGATCTGGAACCTGTTCAAAAGAAGAAACTCTCCAGTAGTACTCCATTCTATCCTTCAATTATTTTCAAGCTACCCTCTGAAATTATTATTGGATCAGATGTTCGTACTACTCCCCCAGTATCTGTCCCAGTTGAAACTGAACCAGTACTTCAAGAAATGCCTTCAAATGAAGAATTTCATGATGCAAAACGTGACTTAAATGACTCAGATGAAGATGTTGAAGTAGTCTGGCAAGATCCTCCTCCTGAAGAAACACCAGAGGAGACTCAACTGAATTCTTGCACTGATATTGCACTGAAGCTCATCTCCAGATAGACAAAATCTCATCCTATCGATCAGATCATAGGTGACTCCAGTCGAGGAGTTCTGACCAGAAGAGCCTCCAGTGATCAATGCTTATATGTTAGTTTCTTATCACTGACAGAACCAAAGAAGATTGACGAGGCTATGGAAGATCCAAGTTGGGTGACTGCTATGCAAGAAGAGCTTCACCAGTTTGAAAGGAACAAGGTTTGGTACCTGGTTCCTTTCCCAGTTGGAAAGAAAGAACCAATTGGAACCAGATGGGTCTTCAGGAACAAGGTAGATGAAGATGGCCACGTAATCAGAAACAAGGCCAGGCTGGTAGCACAAGGCTACTGCCAGTCAGATGTCGATTTTGATGAATCATTTGCTCCAGTGGCTAGACTTGAAGCGATCAGAATATTTTTAGCATTCGCTGCTCATCATCAATTCAAGGTCTACCAGATGGACGTTAAAAGTGCATTCTTGAATGGAAAACTTGAAGAAGAAGTTTATGTCAGACAACCACCAGGTTTCGTTGATGAAAAGCATCCACATTGGGTATATCGTCTGGACAAAGCGCTTTATGGCCTCAGACAAGCCCCACGTGCCTGGTATGATACTCTGACTAAACATTTATTGAAAAATGGTTTCAAAAGAGGTGCAATTGACAATACCTTATTTATTCTTCATGAAAAAGGTAATCTGTTACTGGTACAAATTTATGTTGATGATATTATTTTTGGCTCTACTGATGATAAAATGTGCAAGAAATTTTCGAAAATAATGTCGACTGAATATGAAATGAGTTTAATGGGTGAATTAACATATTTTCTTGGACTCCAGATTAAACAGACCAGAGATGGTATTTTTATTAATCAGGAAAAATATGTTAGAGATCTTTTAAAGAAATATGATATGAACTCTTCACCATCTAAACCCACTCCAATTTCTGCACCATTAACACTGGACTCAGATCCAGATGGTAAACCAGTGAACACCACTGTCTATAGAGGCATGGTTGGTTCACTGATGTATTTAACTGCCAGTAGACCAGATATTATGTTTTCAACATGTTTATGTACCAGATATCAGTCTAATCCAAAAGAATCTCATATGCTTGCTGTAAAGCGCATACTGAAATACCTTAAGGGTGTCCCCAGTTTGGGTCTTTGGTATCCCAAAGGCTCAGGCATGGATCTAATGGGTTATTCAGATTCAGATCATGCAGGTTGTAAGATAGACAGGAAATCCACTACTGGTGGATGTCATTTCCTTGGTGGCAAACTGGTCAGCTGGACCAGTAAGAAGCAAATTTCAGTTTCATTGTCCACTGCTGAAGCTGAATACGTATCTGCAGCCAGTTGTTGTGCTCAAATACTCTAGATGAAGAACCAGTTGCTTGATTATGGTATTAAGTATTCAAAGACCCCAATCTTTTGTGATAATACCAGTGTCATTGCTATCTCGAACAATCCAGTCATGCACTCAAAAACGAAGCACATTGATCTCAGGTATCACTTCATTCGTGATAATATTGTGAAAGGCAACATTGAACTCCATTTTATTCCCACTGACAAACAACTCGCTGACATTTTTACTAAACCACTGGATGTCAAAACTTTTGAATATCTTGTTTGTGAGTTGGGAATGTTAAACCCTTAAATCTGGAACCTTGGTATTGAACGTCTTTGTGTACTATCAGGGATCCTTGATTTAAAGATTTATAAATCTATGACTGCTTAGATATCGAACGCCTTTGTGTACTATCTTTGCATTAATAGATTTCTGGATCAACATTCCAGGGGGAAGACTGAAAGATATATTTTTGTCCTTAAAAATGTTTTAATTTCAGGGGGAATTTATTAATTTATTTTCTCACTGAACAAAATTTTCTGGAAAATATCACTGGTACCTTGTAAATGTGTCCCTCTCACTGGTAATTAGATAGGTTGAAGTGCATGTTTGAGGTGACTTTTGTCTCCTTGTAAATGTGTCCCTCTCATTTGTCTGTATTAGTTGATGTGCATGTTTGAGGTTACCAGTCTCTTTCAAATGGTTTTCACTGGTACTTTACTGGAGTGTCCCTCTAGTGTACCATCAGTGCATGCTTCACTGGACTAATCCACCAGTGATACTGGAGTGTCTAGTCAACCTCCAGATGCACTGATATGTCAGTCATAATACCTTTTAATACTTGGTCATTGTGCGTGCTACGTATGCAAAATCTTTGAAAAGATATTTATCTTGATATTTATCTTATTATCCTACGTGAAATGTCATTTTTCAAACCTAATGATGGTATTTTTACCTTGGGAAGACAAAAAGTGCAAGTTGTTACTGTTTGTGGGCTGTAAACCGTCACACATTTATGTGTGATGTGATGTATTTAATGCGGATCTCAGAACCCGATCAAAATTATATTTGATAAATTCAAATTAACCGTTTGAGTTCCACATTCTCTCTCCTATATAAATAACCACTTTCATTTTCATTTGCATTTACTTCGAACATATTTACTCCCAAATTCTTCAAATTCCTTCATTTAATTTCTTCATTCAATTTCCAATCATAAATCTCTCTCATATTCAATTCATCAAATCTTCATAAACCCTAATTCTTCAATTTCATCTTCATATATCTATCATATTCAATGGCACCAAGACAATCTAATTCACCGAAAAATCTGCTCGCTGCTGAATATGCTCCGGTTGCCAATGTTGTAAGGGCACCTCATATTACATTAGAGGCAAAGGCAATAAGAATAAACATGAATAACTGGATGGCCAAACTCTCACTCTCCAGTGTTCATAATGCCCAATCCATTATTGGGAGATTAAATACCTTTTTTCTCTCCTGTCCTCTATATGGTGCATTGACCCTAAATCCTGGGAAGATGTACCACGATTATTTGTGTGAATTCTGGTACACTGCAGTATATGATGATGAAACTTCATCAATTTCTTATTCTCTTAAGCAAGGTACCAGATCCTTGGCTTTCACTGTTGATACACTCAGGTCTGTTCTTCAATTGAACTATTTTGAACAGAATGAGATGCCCATTGAACTTCCCTCTGGCATAAATACAAGGGAAGTGTGCAGATTGATGGGGCACACAGACATACTGGATGAGCATGGCCAGCTATCCAGAAAGGGAACAATCTACATGAGCAGGCTGACAGACTCATGGAGATTCTTTTTCACACATATAGTTGAATGTTTGGGAGGCAGTTCTGGAGGACTTGACCAGATAAATCAAACACATCTCCAGATTGCTTACTGCCTCTGGTTCGGATACAGAGTGGATTTTGCTCAAATTTTATTTGATGATCTGGTAGAGCGTCTTAAGGTAAAAGGTAGAAAAGCATTTGTACCTTATATTCGTTTCCTTTCACTAATTTTCAAAAGAGCTCTAGGTGACCAGTATGATTATGAAACCACTCACTTTTCTGTATGTGAGTATATGCGTGAATTGACCAACCTTAGATCTCCACCAAATGAGGTAAATATCCCTCAGACCATGCTTAGCTTCCAAAGGGAAGAAAATGATGCTTCATCATCTGATGAGCCAGAAGTGGCTCCAGGAGGGAACCAGGTTGGTGAAGGACCCTCTGGAGTCCAAAATGTTGAAATTGTGCAACCAGTAACCCAGGTGGCTCCTGAAGTTCAGCAGACTGGAAATGTTACTCGACCTAGAACGGCCAGACGTCTTAGGAAAGATGGAGTTCAGGTCAATCCAAATAGAGCTGAAATGAGCCATCCTGGTGATGTAATGAATATAGATGGGTCTCCTATTTTTGAGCAGGAAGAGAATGTTGTACAGGATGTTGAGCATGTAGAAAATGTACAGGTTGTTGAGCAAGAGACTGGTGAGCAAGATGCTCAGATAGATTTAAATGTAGAAGTTGGTGATCAGACAGTCGATCAGGCAGTTGGGACGGCTCCAGATTGGGATGAGGTAGATTCCCCAATGTCTGAAGGAAACATGTTTGATGTAAATATGAATTTCCTGGGTGATGAAGTAGAAAATGTTGTCACATCTGTTATTACTTCAGTCACCCAACCACTTACTGAAATGCCACCACCACCAGAATCAATTACTGCACCACCACCACCACCATTTTCAATTCCACAAACCACTCCTTATTTCAATCCTCCCACACTTCAAATTTCACAAACTCAACCACCTCCACTTGAAACTCCAATTGATTTATCTGAACAACGTGTGCTGGACTCGACTGTTACAACTGCTGAAACATCTACTGAAGCAGTCCAGGCACAAGTTCCATTGGTGTTCAGAAGGCAATCTGAACTTCCACCTTCCAGTGGTTTCTCCACTTCGTCTTCAGCCGAGGTCCAAGGCCTTTTAAGTAAGGTGGCGGACCTGGAAAGATCACTCCAGTCTTCATCACAGGTTGTTTCTGATTTCAAATCTCTTTTATCGAATAATCTTTCATCAGAAATGAATCTTTTTGCTGGTAACGAGAAGTTGGTGTTTGAGAAGTTGAATGAGCTGGTACTGGCCACAAATAACAATTCTGAAAATATCAAAGTGGCAGTCCAGGGCTTAGAAACAAAATTGGTGAAATCTGTTCAGACTGCAGTGAAAGCTGAACTTGTTCAACCACTGGCAGGTCTGACAGATGAGGTTCAGAAGTTGACCACAAGGATAAGTAATTTGGAGAGTAGGCCAACACTTGATCAAAATGCTGTTGTTAGCACCATCAGTGATGAATGTGCTAAGAAGTTCAGACATGGAATGTTAAAAGAAATTACTGAAGAAATTTATGGGTCTGTTCTTAGAACCATTCAAGATGGGTTGTTGCCACAAGTTGTGAACATGATTAATAATGAAATGCCCAAGCACTTGTCTTCAGAAATTGAATTTATCAAGAAGGAAGTGACTCAGCTAAGGAAAACTGTAAACATCACAAATCCAGTGGCTGGAAGAATTTTTGGTGCTACAGACAGGTACATGCTTGAACAGTTGTGGAATGATCTCAAGTCAAGAACTGGTGATCATTCCAAGGGGGAAAGGTCTGAGAAGAAAGAGCAGGTTATTGAGAAAAAGAAAGAAGTGGTTGCCAGTACAATTGAAAAGGCATTTGGCACTGAAGAAAGTGTGCAACAAGAAAGAGTGACTGGTACTGATGCCAGTGCACAAGAAGCGCAGAAAGCACTTGGCACTGAAGCCATTGTGCAGGTTGAAGAGGCTACTGGTACTGATGCCAGTGAGCCCCAGTTTGAATCTTTCCCAGATATCACAACAACTCTGAAGTCTGTAAAAGGAAAGGAACATATGGTATCTGGAGAAGAAACTTAAACTGCTGGGAAGTCATCAGAATTTCCAACTACTGATGAAAGGAAGAGTGCTTCAGTCCAAGATTTTGGATGGACTGAACTGAAGGAGATAGCCTTAACGTTCAGGGGAAGACTGATTTGTCGACTGACGTTAAAGCATTTTTTAAGAGGATTGAGAAGGTATGGAAGAGAAAGCAACAGATGGAAGTTGCAATAGGCATGAAACCACCAGAGTCTGTACCATCCTCTCCATCTCCAAAGAGAAAGGCTTCTGAAGATGCTCCAGGACAGGTACATGCTTGAACAGTTGTGGAATGATCTCAAGTCAAGAACTGGTGATCATTCCAAGGGGGAAAGGTCTGAGAAGAAAGAGCAGGTTATTGAGAAAAAGAAAGAAGTGGTTGCCAGTGCAATTGAAAAGGCATTTGGCACTGAAGCCATTGTGCAGGTTGAAGAGGCTACTGGTACTGATGCCAGTGAGCCCCAGTTTGAATCTTTCCCAGATATCACAACAACTCTGAAGTCTGTAAAAGGAAAGGAACATATGGTATCTGGAGAAGAAACTGAAACTGCTGGGAAGTCATCAGAATTTCCAACTACTGATGAAAGGAAGAGTGCTTCAGTCCAAGATTTTGGATGGACTGAACTGAAGGAGATAGCCTTAACGTTCAGGGGAAGACTGATTTGTCGACTGACGTTAAAGCATTTTTTAAGAGGATTGAGAAGGTATGGAAGAGAAAGCAACAGATGGAAGTTGCAATAGGCATGAAACCACCAGAGTCTGTACCATCCTCTCCATCTCCAAAGAGAAAGGCCTCTGAAGATGCTACAGACAGGTACATGCTTGAACAGTTGTGGAATGATCTCAAGTCAAGAACTGGTGATCATTCCAAGGGGGAAAGGTCTGAGAAGAAAGAGCAGGTTATTGAGAAAAAGAAAGAAGTGGTTGCCAGTACAATTGAAAAGGCATTTGGCACTGAAGCCATTGTGCAGGTTGAAGAGGCTACTGGTACTGATGCCAGTGAGCCCCAGTTTGAATCTTTCCCAGATATCACAACAACTCTGAAGTCTGTAAAAGGAAAGGAACATATGGTATCTGGAGAAGAAACTTAAACTGCTGGGAAGTCATCAGAATTTCCAACTACTGATGAAAGGAAGAGTGCTTCAGTCCAAGATTTTGGATGGACTGAACTGAAGGAGATAGCCTTAACGTTCAGGGGAAGACTGATTTGTCGACTGACGTTAAAGCATTTTTTAAGAGGATTGAGAAGGTATGGAAGAGAAAGCAACAGATGGAAGTTGCAATAGGCATGAAACCACCAGAGTCTGTACCATCCTCTCCATCTCCAAAGAGAAAGGCCTCTGAAGATGCTCCAGGACAGACGTCGAAGAAAAGGGTCTGACTCTTGTATCATTTACTTGTACTTGTGTTTATTTTCACAAAATTGTAACTTATTTTCTGTTGATGGATGTAAATATAGTTGCATATTTTGTTTCACAATGTAAATGATCAGATTTAGTCTAAGTTAGAATTAAAAGATGAAACTGGAACACTGATGATCTATAAAGTGTTTCCCAGTAACATAAATTTTTAGACTAAGTCAAAACAAGTGTTTTTCAAGCATACAAAATTGTATAGATAGAAGCTTGAAAAACCTTGCATTATTTCTAAACAAATAGGGGGAATTTGTTAGGTCCAGATTTACTGGACTCGCTCCAGACTTGAAGACTGGAAAGTCTCTGAAGACTTGTCCAGAAATACTTCTACTCCAGACTTGAATACTGGAAAGTCTCTGAAGACTTGTCCAGAAATACTTCTACTCCAGACTTGAATACTGGAGCGACCCTGAAGATTTGTCCAGAAATAATGGAAGACCAGTGAGCAAAATACTTGTATAGGAAATCTGGAGACATCCTCCATATTAGCTCACTGGACTTCACCCCAGTCCAGATCTATTCTACTGAAGACATTCTCACTGAAGTCAAAGACTGAAGTTAGAATAAAGAAGACTGGCAAATGGTGGAGTCCACTGGAAGTCTTACCAGATCTACGACTGGAGGTTTGTCAGTGTTCTAGACCTTACAAGTCTGAACACTGATTACGAGGAATTGACTTTTTGCCTTTACACACTTTCCAAAGAACATTCCACTTGTTCTTTACTAAAGTGCATACGTGTGTAAAGGTGGTTGGTTAAAAGAATAAAGTCATATTGATGTGACTTTATCCTTGTACTTTAACCAATGCATTTAATGACCCTGTCGGTTCATTAAATGCATGCAACCATATTTGTACGACACAAATTCACTGGTGAATTTGTTTGCCTATAAATAAAAAGTCATTTCTTTGTTAAAATTACTTTTAGCAAAAAAGGTGAATTTGTCTAAATACTCTCGATCTTAAACAGGGATACTTCACAACTTTAAGTATCTCGATCCAAAGAGT
This sequence comes from Erigeron breviscapus, assembly GCA_034093135.1. NCBI lineage: Eukaryota > Viridiplantae > Streptophyta > Magnoliopsida > Asterales > Asteraceae > Erigeron > Erigeron breviscapus. The sequence continues at coordinate 306,228,188 of CM067167.1, forward strand.
TTATTTGGCAAATATAGATCATTTGTAATTCATAGGTTGTTAGGATACTTACATATTTGTATTATCTTGATTCCGCACAACCTTGTATTTTATTTAACATCATAAATAATATACACTTGAAAAATTACATTGTGTTCCACCTTTACTTTAAGTCTTGTATTACTTTGTTTATATACTTGCATTTATATTCAAGTAATACTAGTCCAATCTAGTGCTTATTAGACTTGTTGTATTTTACACTTTGGGTTAAACCATCTAGAGAGTTTGGGACTCACAAATTAAACTTTGAAAACAACTCTCAAATTCCTTTTTGTGAAACTTGTCATAAATCTAAACAGACTAGGGAACCATTCCCTTTGAGTGAGCATAAAAGCAATGTTGTTGGTGATCTTGTGCACTTAGACTTATGGGGACCCTATAAAGTCCAAAGTAGAGAAGGATACAAGTACTTCTTGACCATAGTTGATGACTACTCTAGGGCTGTGTGGATTTACTTACTTAAAGGCAAAGATGAGACTTTTGACAACATTGTCACTTTCTGTAATCTTTTACAAAACCAATTTCAGAAACATGTGAAAGTATTCAGAAGTGACAATGGTACTGAGTTTTTAAATCACAAAATGATAACTTTTACAAAACAAAAGGGTATAATCCACCAAACCTCTTGTGCCCACACACCCCAACAAAATGGGGTGGTTGAGAGGAAACATAGACACTTGCTGAACACTGCCCTTTATAAGAACAGAATTTGGGACTTGACTGAACTGCCACCCAATAGGGAGGCAATTGGCTGTAAATGGGTGTTTAAGGTTAAGTACAAAGCTAATGGTCAAGTTGATAGATATAAAGCTAGGCTTGTAGCTAAGGGGTATAGTCAAAGGTTTGGAATTGATTTTGAAGAAACTTTTTCCCCTGTTGTCAAGATGGTGACAATAAGATGTTTAATGACCATTGTTGTAAAACATAAATGGCCCATTTTCCAAATGGATATTAACAATGTCTTCCTCTATGGTGAGCTTGATGAGGTGGTCTACATGACACCTCCTCCTGGTTACCATTCTGTTCATGACACTAGAGTGTGCAAACTGAATAAGTCTCTTTATGGGCTGAAACAGGCCCCTAGGAAGTGGAATGAAAAGTTGACTTCTGTCTTGATTGAAAATGGCTTTAAACAAAGCAAAAATGATTATTCTCTCTATACCAAGACTGTTAATTCTGTTTCTGTTGCCATTCTTGTATATGTTGAGATATTCTTATTACTGGTAACTCTATAGATGAGATTAACAAGGTAAAACAGTTTCTTAGTTCAAAGTTTTCTATTAAGGACCTTGGAAAACTTAAATACTTCCTTGGAATTGAGGTCATTAACAATGGTAATGATGTTTGTTTATCACAAAGAAAGTACTGTCTTGACTTGATTTCTGAATTTGGGTTGTTAGGATGTAAACCATCCAAAACACCCATTGATTATAACCTGGTTCTTGATAATGATTATTGTAAAGGCATGCCCCTTGAGAATGTCACTGGTTATCAAAAACTTGTTGGCAAACTCATTTATCTAACTTTAACAAGACCTGACATTGCATATGTAGTCCAGATTCTTAGCCAATTTATGCATGACCCCTATGAGATTCACCTCAAACTTGCCATGAGGACAAAATCACCGATCATATAACCTGCACATATGATATCAATATACACAAACAATAGGATTTAAAACAAAATCCTATATGTGCCTATCATCTACAGGTTTCCTAGTCATCAATTCTCAGGTATCTAAAGGGGTCACCAGGTAAAGGAATTCTGTTTAAAGGAAATTCCTCTCTCTCTCTCTCTCTGCCTTTGTTGATTCTGACTGGGCCAAGAATGTAACTGCCAGAAAGAGTGTCACTGGATACTGTCTCTTTCTAGGTGGTTCACCTATATCTTGGAAAAGTAAGAAACAGTCCACTATCTCTAGATCTTCTGCTGAGGCAGAATTTAGAGCACTTGCTTCAGTGACTTGTTAAATTATTTGGGTATTGAAACTTATGGATGAACTTGGTTGTAAGGATCAAGTTCCTGTTAAAGTGTATTGTGACAGCAAGGCAGCTTTGCAGATAGCTACAAATCCTGTCTTTCATGAAAAAACAAAACATTTTGAGATTGACTTGTTCTTTGTAAGAGAAAAGATTAACCTTTGGGTTATTGAAACCATTAAGATCAAATCTGAGCAAAATACTTCTGATATCTTTACTAAGGGCCTTGTTGTATCACAACACTACCTTTTAAGCAAAAATCTTGGGTTGTTTGACATGTTCTCTCAATTAAGCTGAAGGGGGTGTTAAAGTTTACATCTTAATTGAGTTATTTACTTGGAAAGTTTTATGCAGAAAATGTTCCAGTGTAGATTATTAGAGGACCTTTTGTGTACAATTAGAGAAGACAAAGAAGAGGGACCAGAAGTGAAGAAAAGAAACAAGAGGGGATGGAATGCATCTTCTACCTATGGCTGCTGCTTATATAAATACCACATTTGGTTCATCGATGATATAACCCTAACATTCTCTCTGAAACCTATCCTCTTTTAGCCGTTGTCATGTAGCCGTTATTCCCTTCTTTGATTATCATCATAGATCGTACAATATCTATTATTCCTAGTATTATGTTATTGATTATTCTGAATATACCACTTTAGGGTATATTATGTTTATGTATCTGGATCTTGTTTATGTTTAATCAATCGTATGTCAGATCTTTCGCACAAAATATTATCTCTAGTTATGTTACAATCTCTTGAATCTATATTTTTTATCAACAGCAAAACTTAGTTTATGGGTTCCATGTAACAATGTAATGTTAAAGTGATATAATGTTGAATTTTACATGATTATGAGATTTTTTAAAATACGAAGTTAAGGATATATGCTAGTCACTTGTAACAAGATTTTTTCGTCTTTGAATTACAAAGATTTACCTCTGGCATCCCACCCATACCCTAAAATACCAAGTTATTCAACATTATTATATTTGTCACTACCATACATATTTGCTAAGTTTCCGTCGCACATATATATGATTATATCTGACACAGTTTCACATAATTTCACTTCTACTAATTTTTGTTACATGACAACGAATCGCTCAAGACAAACTGAATAACAAGATACCTAGTTTTAAAGAAGATGAGCATCCTCTGTTTTGTTGAAAAGAAAAAAACATATCAATAAGTAATAAATGACCATTGCTTGTTCGTCATAGACATCGAAAAACAACAAAAAGAAATAAATGCTGGTTATGATACAAAAAATTATCGATATCTATAGGCACAGTGCTACAAGCAACAATTTCATTTTTAAAAAAAAAAAAATATTACTTGGATACGTTTTCTCAAGTGCCCAAGAACTACTATTGGCCTCACACATACAATCTATCCATGAAAAAGCTTCTTGCAAAATAACCAACCTGAGGATTAATCAGGCCAAAACTTCATCGTAAAAAACATGCATGATCAAACTAATATGCATTAGTTATTAGGTTGGTATGGTTTAGTGAGTGGATCATACTATTTATGTATGAAAAATGATATATCCTCTTAATAATCGTCCTAAATGACACGTGAAATAAATCCATTAACAAAAAGACCCACTCACCCACATCCTCTACCTTACTTTGAACCATGTCAAATGTCATTTAGGAGGAATTTAGGAATAATTTAGGAGGATGTAACATCTTTCTTAATGTGTACATCAATTTGAGTCTAATAAAACTTTGACCGTTTAGAAGAAGATGCTACCATTGGTCCATTACTCACTACACATCTTGGAAGTTGGAACTACGTTTTCTTTAAAAATCAATTTCATTTTTAAAAAAAAAAAATATTACTTGGATACGTTTTCTCAAGTGCCCAAGAACTACTATTGGCCTCACACATACAATCTATCCATGAAAAAGCTTCTTGCAAAATAACCAACCTGAGGATTAATCAGGCCAAAACTTCATGAATGCAGAAATGAACATGCATGATCAAACTAATATGCATTAGTTATTAGGTTGGTATGGTTTAGTGAGTGGATCATACTATTTATGTATGAAAAATGATATATCCTCTTAATAATCGTCCTAAATGACACGTGAAATAAATCCATTAACAAAAAGACCCACTCACCCACATCCTCTACCTTACTTTGAACCATGTCAAATGTCATTTAGGAGGAATTTAGGATTTAGGAGGATGTAACATCTTTCTTAATGTGTACATCAATTTGAGTCTAATAAAACTTTGACCGTTTAGAAGAAGATGCTACCATTGGTCCATTACTCACTACACATCTTGGAAGTTGGAACTACGTTTTCTTTAAAAATCAATTTCATTTTTAAAAAAAAAATATTACTTGGATACGTTTTCTCAAGTGCCCAAGAACTACTATTGGCCTCACACATACAATCTATCCATGAAAAAGCTTCTTGCAAAATAACCAACCTGAGGATTAATCAGGCCAAAACTTCATGAATGCAGAAATGAAGGTCTTGATGCATGATCAAACTAATATGCATTAGTTATTAGGTTGGTATGGTTTAGTGAGTGGATCATACTATTTATGTATGAAAAATGATATATCCTCTTAATAATCGTCCTAAATGACACGTGAAATAAATCCATTAACAAAAAGACCCACTCACCCACATCCTCTACCTTACTTTGAACCATGTCAAATGTCATTTAGGAGGAATTTAGGATTTAGGAGGATGTAACATCTTTCTTAATGTGTACATCAATTTGAGTCTAATAAAACTTTGACCGTTTAGAAGAAGATGCTACCATTGGTCCATTACTCACTACACATCTTGGAAGTTGGAACTACGTTTTCTTTAAAAATCAATTTCATTTTTAAAAAAAAAAAAATATTACTTGGATACGTTTTCTCAAGTGCCCAAGAACTACTATTGGCCTCACACATACAATCTATCCATGAAAAAGCTTCTTGCAAAATAACCAACCTGAGGATTAATCAGGCCAAAACTTCATGAATGCAGAAATGAAGGTCTTGATGCATGCCAAAATCGGATTAGCTTCTTCACTGTCAGATTTCCTTGATGTTGCTGATTCCGACGAATAACTGCATATATAATTACTTTTATCACAACTCAAAACTTTAAAACATCCAAAAAAGAAGAAACGCTTAGATCTTAATTACAGTAATACAACTAGCAAATTGTGCTATGTTAGAATGCTTTTGCTCTTCTAATATGCATGTATCTATACTTGCAAATTGTTTTCTTTTGCAGTATAAGAGAACGGGATGTCTGAAATGTTCTTATTTGCAGTCGTCTCATCAAAACTCGGCAATTGAAAATAAATGCTGGTTATGATACAAAAAATTATCGATATCTATAGGCACAGTGCTACAAGCAACACCACGCTAGTTATGATACAAAAAATGCTGGTTACTTATTTAGGCAAACAAATTTTCATTGTTCAGGAGCAAAACCATATGTTACAGATTAGTTCAAAAGCTACAACTACAACATAAAAGATAAGACATGATTAAAATTAACCAGAAATAATTAAACTTAACCCGTAAATTAACAAGAGAGACAATATTTAGTTGATGGATATGATTGCTGCCCACAAAAAAGCTATGATGCTTTGAGATTGCATTAAATTATAGCTTTTGGTCTCGATAAACATTAGAAGTATATATTCACAAAGAACAAAATGTGCAGACTGCTCTACTAAAAATATTATTAAAAAAATAGAATAAAAACCACATGTTTTTACAGGTAATTATATATATCTTTATACGCACATTTTATGTCCATATCCATCTTAGTTTGTTCATCCAAATAACCGAAAATGGGAAAGGCTCCATTTTTGCGATAGAGATAATATGTTAAAAGTTTATTTCTCTTCTGTGCAGAGGCTAGTGAGAGATATCTGTTCTTTTTTGTTAAGAAAAGAAGATACAACAATCCTCCATATCTGATTCTAATGTGTGAAACCTAGTTGTCCAGCAGTAAAACTTCATCGTAAAATACATGCATGATCAAACTAATATGCATTAGTTATTAGGTTGGTATGGTTTAGTGAGTGGATCATACTATTTATGTATGAAAAATGATATATCCTCTTAATAATCGTCCTAAATGACACGTGAAATAAATCCATTAACAAAAAGACCCACTCACCCACATCCTCTACCTTACTTTGAACCATGTCAAATGTCATTTAGGAGGAATTTAGGATTAGGAGGATGTAACATCTTTCTTAATGTGTACATCAATTTGAGTCTAATAAAACTTTGACCGTTTAGAAGAAGATGCTACCATTGGTCCATTACTCACTACACATCTTGGAAGTTGGAACTACGTTTTCTTTAAAAATCAATTTCATTTTTAAAAAAAAAAAAATATTACTTGGATACGTTTTCTCAAGTGCCCAAGAACTACTATTGGCCTCACACATACAATCTATCCATGAAAAAGCTTCTTGCAAAATAACCAACCTGAGGATTAATCAGGCCAAAACTTCATGAATGCAGAAATGAAGGTCTTGATGCATGCCAAAATCGGATTAGCTTCTTCACTGTCAGATTTCCTTGATGTTGCTGATTCCGACGAATAACTGCATATATAATTACTTTTATCACAACTCAAAACTTTAAAACATCCAAAAAAGAAGAAACGCTTAGATCTTAATTACAGTAATACAACTAGCAAATTGTGCTATGTTAGAATGCTTTTGCTCTTCTAATATGCATGTATCTATACTTGCAAATTGTTTTCTTTTGCAGTATAAGAGAACGGGATGTCTGAAATGTTCTTATTTGCAGTCGTCTCATCAAAACTCGGCAATTGAAAATAACTGCTGGACTTGTTGCTGTCACGATGCTGAGAACTTATGCTGCTAGGAGTACTTGACGCCTATCAAAGTCACAATTAATAGGTTATGGTTATTTTAGCAATTAAGAAGTTTTTTCTCACATAAGCAAATTTCATGGCATGTGTTCCAGAAAACAGATTTATGGGGTTTCTGCAACTCTGTGCAGTAATTTACTTCATATACTATAAGACAAACGATTCAGAGTTCATAACTATTCAGACAATCATATTATAGGTATATAATGTCTACTTTCTAACGTTTAATTAGACCTTTGCCTATATTGCATGAAGCTTGTAAACAAATGTTGTAGGCAGTGCTGATGGTTGATGAACTCGGGTATATTGCAATCAGCGTATAGGTAGATTTGTTTGAAACTTCAGGATAAACCATTGATATCTCTCATGAAATCCGTATGTATACGAATTCAAGTGGGAAACATAACTTTCAAACGTTGGTGTTAATGTTAAGTCAGCCTATAACTACAAAGGCAGAGAAACAAAAGGAAAAGACATAGGCAAAGACATATAATAGGAACTCACATTGTCTTCCGCAAGCAACGTGCTCTCAAAGTCATCTGTAATTGCTTTTGACTTTGGCAGTGGAGTTACTATATCTTTCTCCAATTCTGTATCCACTGCTTCAGTTGAACTATCAACCAAGGTTGTTGTATCATTACCAGGGGCCAACTCCAAATTACCTTTCAATACTTCTCTATCATTTGTATTCTCGTCAATATAATCAACTGCACTAGAGACGGGTCTCAAAGGAAAAGTCTCCACCACCACATTCTCCGAAATAAGACGAATTTGATCTTGATATGTTACTACTACTTTTATCTCATGCTTTCGTCCTTTCAAACCCTGCTCCATTAGCAATTCTGTGTGTTCTGGTTCAACTTCTTCATCGTTCACAATTGCACGAGTACTTGCATTAATGATTATGTCAATATCAAGATTTCGTTTATGCAATTCCACAATCCTTTTTGTATTCAAAATCTTTTCACGCCTAAACTCATACTCATCAAGTAGTGTTTGGTTATCTTTTGGAGGCAAGCCTTGTACATTAGGATCATATGCAATTGAACCCAATGGATAGTTTTCCAAGAAACTATCTAGGTTTTCCATATTGTGTTCACCTGGACGCAGCTTGGGTGGAGCCAGCACTCGATTCTCCTGAATTAGCTCCCGAAAAATTTCACGTACTGTGTAATAGGACCCACCAACTTCCTTGTGTGTAAGATGAAGCGATGGAAAACTTCCATTATTTGACGCCTGATGTCTGCAATGAGTATATCTTAAAATAAACAATTTATCTTCGAGACAAAACAACTTTATACAACTATTGTTTCTAACCATAAGTATGAGTCAACTTCATCATTTTGATAGCAAGTTTGGTGAGATGACAATGGTTCGTACTAATTCCAGTATCTACCTAATTCATAGTGAACCCAAATTTTTTCTAAAAGTTATATATAATTAATGACTTTAATTTAAGCTTACACCAAACAATTGAAATGTTAACTTTGAGAATTCTTACATCCAGATTTATACTCCCTATGTCCCAAATTGATTGTCAACGCGACAAAAGCGCCCAATGTAAGAAAAAACGCATTCACTACAGCTTAGTTATTACTACTTTAACCACCACCAGGGTAGCCTAGTAGTCAAGTATCCTACTGTCCTCACAAGAAGTCTCATTTTCAAACATCTGTATGTAAACATCTTGGGAGTGGCTAGGGAAAAGATTTCACAACGATACGCAATTAGGCCACGTATATCTGAGTCGCCCTCTTCGGGTAATTTCCTATGTTTACTCCATTTATTAAAGCTTCTAATTATTAGATATTTAGATAATTGTACAATAATATTAAAACAAAGCTCATGTTAAAAAAGAGGGGAAAAAGAAGAAGAAAAACCTCTTAATGAAAGTTTCAACCATGGATTTCCTTTCGTCTTTCGATCTGCGCTTCGATTTTTTACCTCCAGATGAATCATTTAGCTTTGCAGATACACAACCCCCTATTCCTACTCCTGCTTTGATAACTTGCATTTGCTCCCTCTAACACCAAATATAAATTTATCAACAAAAGTGAAGATTACAACTGTATCTACATTAGATTATATCACATATTTTATATTTATATATATACAAATTACCTGTCTGTGTCTGATGTACGTGAAGGATCGGAACTCCGATGATGGCGGGGAGACAGTCAGAAAGAAAGGAAGTCTGACTAGCTACTGCTAAGACACTGGAGAAAGAGACTGTTTGACTTATTTTAAAATTTCTTTGGGTTTTCATAACTTTTTTTTTTCTTCTTATACGCCATTTTCTTTTTTTAACATTATATACACCATTTTCTATCTAATTTATTGTATACAAGGTAATGTATCTAGGTAAAAAAAAAGTGAAAATAAAATCACCCTTTATTGTATTATTTGAGTTTTAGTATTTATTAAAAATTATATATCATCAAAAATAATGATTGATTTTGAAAATACTACAGTAATATTTAGTTGAGTTATATACCACCGAGTAGTTTCTTAGGAAAAACCTAAAATACTTCATTCTATTTTGTTTTGTGAAATTTCATTAATACGAGTAATTAATTTTTATTTCAATTTGATATGGACAATAAAAGTCTTCATTGCTATAAAAAATTCAATGGTAACTAGACAAATTTATTTAAATCAAACCATGAGATTATTCCATGCCCATAAAAAGCTTTATTTCACATTTAACTATACTAGACTAATGTTCGCATGACGTAGCAACGATGATGGCAGCGCTTACGGGTGATGAGCGGCTACTAGTGTAAGTTATTGATGTAAAGGTAATTAATGTAAAAGGAGTAGTTTAGTCACATTAAAAGTTGAGGGATAAATTTTGTAAATTATTTATTTTGATAAACCGTGTGATAGGTGTGTGTTAAATACAGAGGGCCATTTTAGATACATCAAGATAATTTTTGCCACCTCAACCACATTAACTTGTGTCATCATGCTGCAAATCTTATTTATACACATACATAAATATGTAAAGGGTAAATTATATACAGATAGTAGCATTTGTAGCCAGGCCTACTCATCGTCTGGGTACTCATCCAGAAATTGCTTTATGATCTCTCTCTCGTTGGTCGTTAAATCAAAATCATCAGCACTCAATCGCTTCCACAAAGCAGCACTTATACTATCCGGGTCTTTATCAACTACCTGCATCAGTGTAAGAGCGAACTACTAACATAACTATGGGTAATCTTATTGGTTTATCAAGGCACCATAACTTCCACTGAATTACTATCATCCCATCTAAATGTTAATGAGTCACGGAACCCCCAGATCGCACCATAACTTCCACTGAATTACTATCATCCCATTTAACAAGTTTATGAGTCACGGAAACCCCAGATCGCTTTATATAATAAGTAGATCACATCTAAATATCTAATTCATCAGCTATTTCAAACATATTTTAAAAAAAGTGTGGACAAACGTTGGTGAGTTGCCCCAAGTCACAAACAGGCCCATATCAGGAAAACGACATGCTTTCACTCACAGCATTTCTTTACCCATTACCAAACACGTTTCGCCTCCAACTATGAGCATCCCTGAGGCCCCTAGACATGAATAGATGTTATTTATCCAGAAAATTAGATCCCATGGCAATATTAGCCTTTGGTGGCTTTAACCATATACATATGAGATAACTTTATCTCCCATTATGTCAGAAATTCTCAAAGAGGCATGAAGAGGCATTCATCAAATGAATGACAACAGCAAGTGCTCTATTCCTCTCATAAACATGTAAAATATAAAAACTATTCTTTTATAGGACAAGCTAATGACCATATTTTGTCTTATTATCTTGTAATAATTGTATATAGACAAATAAATATAAATATATCTTGACTGTACCTGGACATAGTTATTGATATGGCCTTCCTTGTTAACAGGAGTAACCGGCTCATTTGTATTGGTCATCCATTCCCCATCGACTATGTACTTGTACTCATAACGCCCCTCCTGTTATCAAGGTAGATAACATACAACTTACAATAACTAGCCTGAATATATTTTGCTTCTCAAAGTTACACACTCATCAGCTGAATTGACATCTTTATGGAATATGATAGCAAATGTAACTAAATATTTTGCAGTTGTACTTATTTTCTATCTTGACCCTCCAAACGTGAAGAAAGGTAGTCCGATCATGGGACATATAGGTCTTTTGGTTATGCATTTAAGTTTGTAGATTGAAGCAATGTCAGATGTATTTAATGATCATTAGATCCCTGACTTGTAAATTGGCATTTTCTCCTTCTAGTGGAAGTGTTTAGATAATGTAACCAAAGGCCATGCAACCTCCATGGTATATTTTCTGTAAAGACTTTCAATTTACCAAGCACTCAAATTGACGTATTTACCCCCCTTCCTCGAAGCATACATCCTCATCTATGATAGCTATTATATTTTTAATAAATAAAATAATTACCAGCAAATCTCTATGAAGAATCCATGAACCATGCTTCTCGTCATATTCTAATGGAATTTTCTGCAATGAACCAACATTTTTGAAACAAAGTGTCAACCCACTGTCTCACCATGGTAAGAGTTCACAATGAAAGGTCGACAATAGTTTGTTATAAGTAACTTTACCATACTATAGACACTCAAGCATAGAAGATGTCTAGAATTTTTAGCTGGATGCTGTATAATTACCTGACTCCACCCAACATCAAGTCCAGATACTTGTACTGTAGAACAAGTATCACCATTCCATGTTAACGTAATTGATCTCTTTTTTAGACCTGTAAGCTTTTACAAGTACAGTTTAAGGACATATAAGATACTAGGGTCAACACTTGATAATAACTAAATATGAATACAAATAAAAATCAGGAGGCTGTAAAACTTCTTATGAGAATATGTAAACACATAAAAAGGGACCCGATTAGAAAACTGAACAGGGACATAAAACATTTGGTTGTAAAACTTCTTGAATACGAGTCAAGTAACGACTTACAATGTCAGCTGTGGCACTTTTTATAGCATCCACATTTGGGAAACATTTACGATTTCTCTGCATAGAAAAAAGAATAGGGAGATAAGCATTGTTTAAAGATGTGCATATACAAACAAAGATTTTATTGAAAAATATTTCAAACATCACCAAATCATTCAAATGAGTTTCCAAAATCGTTATAGAGAACCATTACAACGATTCATAAGTATACAAAATGTAACAAATTATTCTATCTTCTGCAATACACTAATCAAGTGTGACAGTTTTTATTATTTCAGAAACTATTGTCCTCCCAATGGACTAAAAATACCAGCAATCAGCAATTTTTTTTAAAAATCACACATTTGCTATTTAAAAAAGTAGACACCCTAATTTAAAAAGATGCTTAAGTTAGTCATAATAACTTTTATAGCGCCTCAAAAGTGAAAAGAGAGAACATATTTGACATTTTAAGATCAAAAGTCTTACTTTTTCAATTTCAAAATCAAAATAAACTTTGAATTAAATTTCAAAATACGTTGCAGTTTGAACAAATACAGAATACTCAAAATTGTTGGTCATAAATTAACAACTATGTCCATACATATCTTGAGTTTACAGAAATCTTCAGCTTGTAAATGGGAAAGTTTAAAAGTATCTCTTCTTCATATGAAGTAGACACTGCATTTAAAAGTAACATATTTACCAGGAGTAGACTGAGGGCATTGTTTAGCTTATAACCTTGAACCCAAAACATGTATGCCAACTGTCATAAGTAGAAACCATATTAAAAATTTCATCATTATAGGTAATGCATAGGCAAATAAACATGCAGGCAAAGAAAAAAACAAAAGATCCGGCCACTATATAAAGACAAGTTCCTATACTTTTTTGCTCCTATTCCAATTTCCCCTAAGCTTCCGCACAACAGCCACTATAAAGCCTTCATGTTCAAACAGAGCTAATGGTGAATTGCATCTGAACACATTTTAGTCAGTTGGTGTCATGCAATAGTGGCTTAGTAGATATCTAGGGTCTAGATTTTTCTGATATTACAGAACAAAGACATAAGAGCATGAAGTCAACCGATGGGAAGTAGCTCTTTAAACTTTTTTCTTTTGATGGGAAATACCATTGCCAATTTGCTACCATGAATACAACTGTGTTGTCTAACTCATATAGTCATATTGGAATCTAAACCTGAGTAAATCTCAGATACAGAAAATGATTCATGATGACACTAAAATAACCGACATGGAAGACATAGTCACAAGCACTGATGCGATAAGACAGCCATAAGCGATAAAAGTATATTAACTTTAGAAAGCAGTAACTCATAAGTAGACGTAACAATTTTATAGCTTTAGAAAGTTAAAAATAATGCGTACAGCAGTTGCAGGAGCTCTTCCAAGTCCAGCCGTGCAATGAATGTAGGTTACTCCACCATTTCGATTAACAGCTTTATGCAATTTACTCACCACAGCTGGAAGGCGCAACCGCAAATCAGTACCATCAAAGTCTCTGCTCCATAACATGTATAGTTTAACTCACATCAAGTGACTACATATTGACCTTTGTATGAATCGGTTAAAAAAGAACATACGAAAAAAAGTCAAAGCCAAACAAATCTATAGTTTGTCAAGGGATTTTAATTACCTTATTTCAGCACGTAAGTGTTGAATGTCATCAAATTTGCTGGCATATTCACGAATAGCATTGATGTCGACACCAAAATATCTAGTGAATAAGTTAATTAGAAAACAACTACTGCACCCACTAGTTAGACTTTTAATTTGACCAAGAACTCTTCACATGATGCAGTTATACACGGCATACAAAAAAATACCAGATCGAAAGCAAATTAGTTTCTTTCTCTTGTTGACAAGGGGATTTATGGTCAGAATTTCTTATGGATACGCAAGATCTGGGTCTTGTTGCAAGCAGTATATGGTATTCACTCGAATACTCCGTAACTTGTCTACATCTTCTGGAGTCTACCAAGTGTAAAGTTTATGTCAGAATTCAAAAAATGATTTCTTGGAAAGAATGCATCCAAGTTATGAAAGACGAGAAACATCACCTGTAGACATGACCCAACAATTAAGTCGGGACGAATAAAGTTGTAGTTCATTCCAAGTTCATGCCTATAAGTCAAAACTGAAATCAATACATTAGCACAGTAGATATCCAAAGACGTGGAACGAGGAAAATACATGTGTATAATCGAAAAGCTTTGAGAATCAAGCCCATAAACGTAAATTCTGTAATTGAAGGCACTACTAAATTAGTAGTGCCTTCAATTACAGAATTAGTAGCACTAATGCAGTAATATATATACACTTACCAGCACCCATTGCTTCAGTCATGTTGGTACTGTATTCTTCAGATTTCACCTCATCTTCCGCACCATCCATGTTGGTACTAGGTGTCGGGCTAGGCGTTGCCTACAGCATCAAACACACATACAAAGTTCCCGGTCAAGCTTCTATATGCATACAATTACAATTACTCTTAAACTGGCCAGCCATGGTACATCAATAGTATGAATTCAACAAACTAATATATGACGCCCATCAAACACAATGACTTAGCAGTTGCAACACGTGTAACGAAATGGATTCACGGATAATCGTTATTTTCACGAGATTCAACATAAACCATAAACGCAACAAAAAAACATTAATAAATAAATGCAAGGAAGCAAGTAAGCAAGTTAGCATACCTTAGCTAAACAACAACTTGCTCGAAAATCGATAACATTCGGCAATCCCTGCCGTCACAAAATAAAAAACACAACAAATCACACAAACTGAAATACATATATACACATATATAGATACACAAAAATAGTCAGTCACATTAATTTAAGATGGTTACCTTTATTTTAACAGACCTCGGATAATTTGAAGTTTTAAACTTAAGGCTATATATAGGCAACTCTGAATAATAACAATAATAATAAGACCTGATAGAAAAGAAATGCAAAAAAATATATAATTACAACACATTGGATCATAATAACATTGATACAATGATACCAAATTTTATAACAATGAAATTGAGAAATTAAAACATACCTTGAAGTAATTGTGAGGCAATTCATGCTATTTTTATTAGTATTATTATTATATGAGTGTGTATATATTTGAAATGTAGTGATTGGAGAATATTTTATCACTTTACTTGGTTCACATAGGAGTATGTCAGACTATCACTGTGTTTGATATATTTTTATTTTTTTCTTTTTTGTTTTTGGTATATTTATACAAGGTTAGTTGATCGGTGGGTCGTTTGTTTAGGCCTTTCCCAACAGTGAATACTTTCTCACCTCTTCCTCATCGCCACATCATTGCCACATCACTTATTTCTTACATCTCAATTTCGTGACACACTCTTGCCAACAATACCTCTTCTTCACTTATTCCTTACTTCTTCCTCATTATTTAATTATTTTCAATTAAATAAAACATACAAATATAAATTACACATTTTTATAAAAAAGAATCCATTAACAAATAAACAACATTATATTTATTTAAAAAAATATTACATAAAAAAACATTAATTAAAAAATTACACCAAAATAAACATTACATATAATTATAAAAAATTACATATAATTAAAACAAAACATTACATTATTAAAAAAAATTACATTAACGTTGACGGTAGTTTGCCGGGAGGTTCCAAATGTGTTCGACTAGAGCCTTGCGAAGTCGATGGTGCACTCTGATGGATTAAAAAAGGATTGTGATAGTGGATTAACGCCTGAGAAAGTCGTAAAACCGCTTGGCGAGGGGTTACTTGTTTGCGGTGCAGATGAAGAATTAGCAGGTGATGGAAACTGAGTTTCGAGTAGGTTTACCCACATATCGTTAGCGGGTGATCGAATTTCTTTGCTTTTTTTAGACATTGTAGTAAATTTAGTATTGAAAATAAAATAAACGTACTATGGAAATATAGAGCTTGTTAAAAAAAAAAGACTAAATGTGTAATGAAACAATCTATATGGAAATATATGTATATATAATCTATATGGAAATATATGTATGAGAATATATATATATATATGCATATGAATAGAACATGGTGTACACGTATGAGAAATTTATGCCAAAAATACAAACTTCCAAATTTTGCCTTGAAATGTACAAAACTAAAACATTATCATACCATATAAATAAATATGTTACAAAAATAAATGAATTATATTTACTGAAATATAAATAAAATACTACTAAAACATCCACATAATATCTTTTCATATATAATAAAAGAAAGATAAAAAACATATATGCATCCGTCCTTTGACCCCACTAATCCTCACCATTCTCGTCTTCTCTTATTCTCCATGGTGACAAACTTCAAGGACGAGTCCTCAAGAAAAGGGCATGCCAACAGTGTCCTTGTGGTGAAGAGCTTAAGACGAGACCGTGACATACCGTTGGGAACGGTCTAACTTAATTGCCAAATGTGTACGCTTTCCTCCTTTTGAATTCCACGTTGGGAGTGGGGGTTCGTTAGAATTAGTTGGAATTTAACTAAACTTTTTAATTACTTTAATTAATAAATTATAATAAATAAAGTTATATGATAATTAAAATATAGTTTGTGCAAAAGAAATATTAATTAGTGTTACTGTCTCATACTGTACTTAGAAAATTACAATTTATATCACTGCTCATAGATATACAAAAAACAAAATTATGATGTTTTATTAAATGGTTTAGGAAGAATCATTTCAAAAATAATATTTACTATTATGATAATAGTACTATGTTTCATTAAACGGTTTAGAAGGTTGTATGCATTAAGATACACATTATTTGGGCAACAAGGGCGGATCTCTTAAGGGACCCAAGGGGGCCCGAATCCCCTCCGTTTTTTCCGAATTCCCTGTGTTTTTTTTATAAGTAGTATAGTTTTATCCGTAATTTGTTCATCTTAATGTTATTTTTGTGTCTCCGTGACTTTTGGTCCCCTCTGATAATTTTTCTTAATGTTATATCTGGATCCCGTGACTTTCGGCCCCTTCTACTAAATTGGTCAAAATCCGACATTGTTGGGCAATGTTGAATGTTGTATTCGATCTATAATTTATAGGTGACAACATGGGAGTATCTGGTGGATTGGGTTATGAATCAAAATGAGTTTACATAAAATAGGTTATTTTAATGTGTTACTTCGTTTTGCTGCCTTTGTTATGCGCTTTGTTCGTCAACTTCTATTGCAGACCATTATCAGGATATAAGAGTAAGGTCCATCAGTCATATTTGTAGTAGAAAAGTATGTATTGTCGCATGTTGCAAGGACACTGTGAAAGTGTATTTTTACTCCCTTTTGGTTTCTTTTAAAGTTGGGACACTATAATATTGTGATATATATGTAGTAATGAAGGGATTATATGTTAACACCATCGACATTGTGATGATCACATGCTATAGAGCCGAGTGATGGTGATCCCAAGTGGAGAGCTAAGTGATGAGAGAAGAAATGTTGAGTGATGTTGTATTGTGATCCATTGCATGGTAGCGAGGGTTCTCCTTTTATGATGCAATGCAATAGTCTGATGACTTACGAGCATTAATCAGTAATCACCATACCTGGCAAACCAACCCATTTCAACCCTAATCCAACTTGTCTGGCCCGTCTTTTTGCCAATTCAAAGAAATTTGATGCATGATAGTTTTACCATATCAACAACCTTCTATATAATCCTGCCATTTTCAACATAAAGTTGGAGAATACTTGTACATTAAATATGAATACAAAGTATGCACCAAATATCGTGCAGAGCAAATGATGATCTTATATACAACAATCTCTACCCGTTAACTAATCAGTGTGGTTTCTTTGATATTTGAAGACTTCATCCCTGTATGTATGTGCCTCGCCTTGCAACCAAAACTGTGACCAGAAATTTATCTTCTGAAGACTCACCAAGTGCGTTAAGGCTCCAATGTATCTTGTAGCAATTATCTGCGACAACTCATTACCATTTGTGTCAACCTGAGATTAGAAACAAAATTCAACAAAAATCCTGAGGAGCCTTAAAAGGAAACCAAGACATTATTTGGTTAGGCCATTTGACAATTCAACAAATTCATTATCCTTGTATGATGTGAGAAGAAATGGGAAAGAATTTGTATATGCAATTTATGTTATGTGATAACTTGAACAAGGCCACAAGCCGAAAATGAAGAATGAGAGTAAATGGTATGAATAAATAGGGTAGCTACCAGTACTCTATCGGAGGAGAACCCAATTTCCACAAACCCCAAATATATCTCATAAAACACCTACATTTTAAGTATAACCTAAATATAGCTCATAAATCCTAATTTCCACCTATATATCCCCTGTGGATGCTTATCGGCTAACTAAGGAACCCTTAGTTTTATCAAAATACATTCGCTAAACACCAACTTGGCGTAAGTATGCTTGTAACTGAAGTTAGGAATATTTATACGTTTAAATTATACAAATTCATCAACAGCTTAATCTAAATATCTGCCATTACTCTCACAAACACTAGTTTTAACCAAAATATCTCTTCCCATAAAACTAATGAATTAGTCAAAGGACACTATTGGCAAAACTTAGCTTCATACGAAGCAGGCCAAAGAGATTGCAAGTCACCCAGAGTGTATTTTTAATGCATAAAACCTTCTAAAGCAATTTATTCATAAAAACTAGAGTAGTGTTGAAATAATATCATTTTTCTTGGGGAAACCATGCCCCTTTCTACCTGTAAGGACATTATTACCCTAACTATTATTGACTTATTCCTGCCCGACCAGATCATTTCCGGCCTCTAACTTTATCAAAGAAACACGAAAACTCAAAATACTAGGTGTGGAGAAAACAAATTTACCTTATCATGCTGATAAGATCTCATATACTTTCATTTCCAAATCATGTCCCCTAAGAATTGAAGAGCCGGGACACCTCTGATTTCAACATCAACAAGAGGTGCCTGCACCAAAATCAGACTGGACAGCTCTGGATCATTTCGGATCATCTCAATCGCACGAGTTTGGTCCTGAAATATTTATAACATGAAACTAGATGAAATTGTGCCAATCTCAAACTTCAAGAATCACTGGCATACCTAAAATTCTAGTATAACAGAGACTGACTTTCATTAAATATTATCCATGTTAAAAAAAAAACCTGGTCAGATTGAATGGTTGAGACGGTTGACCATCCAGAGTCCAGACAGTAAATTAACTTTATATGTTTCGGTTCCAAGAACTCCACATCTAGAAGTCCCGCTTAAACTACTGATCTAGGGCGTCTTGTTTTATTTATATTTGATAAACAGTTATTTGATGCAGTATTCATGTAAATTTTGATGACGCGTGTCAATAATGGCCCCACCATGGTTGACCCTAGTACCAGTCCACCCAACCTTTTTTCCAAGTTCATAAACCATCTGAATTATTAAACATTTATGTCATCAACAGAGAAGAATGCTGTTATAAGAGAATCTGTACCTTCCTTTTCATAGCACAGAATTTGCAGTCAGAAGCAGATGGCGGAAGAATTTGATTAACAATAAGCCTTTTGACAGGAACATTTTCCTTAATAAGCGAAGCACGCAACCTCGCGGACTCACTGATGGCCATTACCTTAGAAACCCATAATGAAAGTCATGAGGAAGTTTGAAACAAATATGTAAATTTCAGACCAAAATTTTAGGTGTTAAACAAGAAAGAAAACTAAACCACACGAAAATGAGTTTAAATTAATTAATTCTTGTCTGTTGATACGGAGTAGTAATTAAATTTCTATATGAATCCAATTTTAGAAAGGGTTTCAACATGATGCAAAGTGTCCATCAACATGATTTTAGTTTCGATTTTCTGATCATTAGTGACCTCAATAATCAGATTTTGAAATGCAAATGTGGAGTTGTAGAAAGATAGTTTACTTTCTGAGTATACATGTAAAATTACCTAACTGCGACTAACTTTGATTATATGATTATTCTATTCTAATAATTAACGTCGTAATAACCACTCAAAAAATGCACATCGACACCCCCCCCCCCCCCCCCTCCTCCTTAAAAGAGATACCCAAGTCTATATATATAATTTACTAATTTAAAAAAATGAACATGAGAAAAATAATATTTCAAGTGTGGTGTTTAAGATCAGTTTATCTTGGAATAGAATAACTTTCTTTATTTGCAACATGAAGAACATTGGAACCAGAATGGACGAAAGTTGACTGATTGGTTTTGGTTCGAAGGCTTTCATGGCTCAGAATGTCTAAAGCCTACTGCCAGAAGTGAGTTTCAAGTTTCAACCTCATTTTTCTAGAAATGTGTATACTCGAGTTGGTTCGACCGAATCAAACAGGCCGAAGTCACGTGAAGTGTTTTCAAATGTTTATAACCTCCTACATCACTATTTGAAAATTTTATATTTTATGTTAACAAGTACTTTTTATAATCTTATTTTGATGGGTTCCTCCATGGCCCTACCCAACCTGTTCGTTCGGACCCATATTACAGGCTACTTTTTTTACTCACTACACAGCCCACCCAACCCGTCCATTTTGCCACCTCTAACTACTAGGATCAGTCTGGCTTAGTCCATGGTTCAGGCCAGGCCAAACTGAACTGTTTGCACTTCTAAATGTATGTACAGGTATTACCGTAGGAATCGTCACTATAACAAATTCTGTTGAATCAGTATCACGAAAAAGCTCCCGTACTTTAATCATCCTTTCCCTTAGTTTCTCCAATTTATCAGACTACATGAACATGTGAAGAAAAATAAGATGATTGATTATCCCTTTAATTCAACAAAGTCCAATTACAATCTAACTAAACCAACTTACAGCATCTTGACGAGATCCTTCTTGCCCAAATACATTTTTGATTGCTGAAGTTGCCGAAGATATTTTCTGCCTAAGCTGTAACATGCAAAATTATAGATGGAAATATCAACAGAATTACATAGTAAATAATAGTTAATAAGCATAAAGGCTCCATGTTAAAAATTAGAAAATGATGATGCTTTGAACAGGAATGAGAACTGTTACTTTCTAATATCCCGTTTAAATTGCAACTCATAATTACTAAACATCCAAACAAAATTCAACGATATAATGTAAAACCTAAGCTCAGGTTAAGAACCTTACCTTCAGTATCTTCCCAATTGATGCGTCCAAGAAATCGGGCAATGACAAAAGTCGCAGCGTATGACCCTATTAGCACATCTTATCATGTTCAAGTAACTAGAGTTTCAATAGAAGTATACACGATAAAAAAGAAAGGTGTCTTTTACTTACCGTGGGTGCAGTATCAAAGACTATGCGTGTAAACATGTTATATTCTTGTGATTCAAGAAATTGAATAACCTGGCAAAAGATTAAAGTGATTGAAAAAATAATCGAAACGAGTATACCATTGGATATAATATAAACATAAAAACGCCAATATGGATTACCTTGGAAATTGCAAGAGCTTCGTCTAAACCGGGAGGAGGGGTGTCCAATAGCTCCCCTAGCTTCAGCTCTCCTAACTTTATGGATCAACGATTGGAGAAGATCACAAAAGGTGAAGGACTAGTAAGCCAAACTAAGCATTTGCAAAAGAGACTCAAAGCAGAGAACAAGGATAATGTGACTCCACTTAGACGTGGTAATATCAAACCATTTATGTTTGAACTGGCGATATATCTGTATAGTTAATTTCTCCCGTTGTTAACTATAGCTACAAAGTTAAGGGATTAAAAGGGTTAAATGGTGTAGAAGTTGTTCGCGCATAATCAAGTGTTCACAACCTCTTAAATTGCTTTATTAGAAAGAAAAAAAAGATCATTATTTTTATCATATTATTTGTTATCATATTTAATGTGTTACTCATTTATGATACTAGAGAAATAAGACAAAGAACTGTTGTCGGGTCATTAAAATCAAACACACCACGACCCAACAATTTTGACCAACCCTTTTACCCGTTTGGTTCTGAGGTTCTATTTTGATCAAGGCATGAACATAATTGCATTTTAACAACAAACTAACACAAGAAGGTGTACAAAGAAAGGCACTACAACAACAATATTGTAATAAGAATATGGCAAAACGAAGGGAAAATACCAACATTATCTGCCCCAAACCAGCCTCACCTCAGAATGATAGACAAGACTCGATATACAGAAAAAGACAAAGACAAACATAAAAAAGATGCAAGAAAACAGAAATAACAAGCATAACCACAACGGCCTGGAAACAGTAATATAAATAAACAAGAGATTTAAAAAGATTTACTTGATCAGCGAGCATTCCAAGACCCATGCCATCCATGAAGTCTTTGACTCCAGTTCCACCATTCTTCTTGCTTACATCACGAAATTCTTCCCTTGCTTTATCAGGATTTATCTGCCAGGAGTTCACCGGCATTAGAATTAAAGATGAAAATGTCAAAGAGCAAACGTTACACTAAAGGATGTTCATCAGCATATTTAGAAAGTGATTGATTGATAATTGATAATCAGACAGGGTTTCACACACGTTGGCATATATTTGAAGTTGGAATACTTAGATCTTTGAATATTTGGAAAATTTGATAGTTTAGAAAATTAATATATTAAATGACCAACAATGATATTTTGTGAAAAAAGTAAACATAATTGAAAAATAAAATAAAAGTTTCTAAGATCAGATTGAAGTAAAGGGTAAATAACTAAAATGTTATTTCACCCTTTAATAATCAGTGACTATCCAATACTGATTATTCGGTTATTTGACTCCTAAATAATCAGATAATCATATCAAAGATATATGGAAGCACAAGACGGTTCTCCAAAATAAGTAACTATTACAACTTCAAGTCACAATCACTGATTCCAATATGCAAATATAAACAGTCTTAAATGATTTATCATACAAACCTCCAGGGCAAAAAGAGGAGAAAGAGGTCCTTCAACGGGTACTAGAGTCCCACCAGTCAGATCCTAAAAAGAAACCCATGTAGAAGACAAAATGACATTTTCTAAAATAATTTTTGCAAAAGAAAAAGGAATCTAACACATTATTCAATTAACAATCGGGAGCAGAAAACATATCCATTACCTGAGCAAAAGAGTCACTTAAAGAATGTGCAGGGTCGGTTGAAACTACAAGAGTTGGATGACCATTATTTGCAAATTTTACAGCAAGTGAAGCAGCACAGCTTGTTTTACCTACACCACCTTTCCCACCTAGCATGTAATACTTTCTTTTTGTCCCGGAAACCATCTCATCAAACTCAGCTGTCGTTTCAACAGGAGCTACCGCTGATCTCACTGCAACAAAAATCAAACACATAGATGCATATTAAAATTATTCGAATGTTTGGCATCATGCTCTAATATTTTCTTAAATAACGAGAATTCTATGTATTTAGTAAGTTAGACTGGATTAACTTTATACACGTCCATCTATATAAACAGACATAAATGATTAATTTTGAACCATTGTAACAATAATTGCCAAAAGAGAAAGACACTTCATATAAATGAGGGATTTTCAATGAGCTTTTGTAATTTTTTATCCAAGAAAACTTGGTAACCAATCTACTTGAATAATTTGTCCAAGACTACCCGTTTATGTAATATGAGCCATTGTGAATTTAGAAAATAAGAGAACATAAAAGACGAAATTAAACTGCAAGAAGCTCCATGACTCTTATTTCTCTACATTTCTGTTATATAAGTACTAGTTTTCATGAAATCTGTGAATCCTATAAAATGTGACACGTTGGACTAACGACATAGTTTTGTAATAGTGACTCAAAGTTTCCCAAATTGAAATAGGCGTAATTTCAGCTCATCATGTGCAAAACACATCAACCATTGTACTCGACACTTAGTAATAAAGGCAGCCACAGTCGGAAAAACTTAGCATAATAACGTTCTTGCCCAGCAGGTAACCCTTGTTGGTTTTGGCTTATGAACAAAACTTAACTAGGCAAACTTTGCACAAAAGCATTCATGTTTGTGGGCACTATGTCTTCTTAAATGTTACAAACATACTCGTACATTGCAACCAAAACGAATTAGTAAAAAATTGCATAAACTGACCAATCACTAAAAAAAATCACAATTTAACTTTAGAAACTAGCTTTTAATCACAATTCACATAAACATCACACACTGCAAATATTCATCTAGCTTCTAAACAACCTCATCAGAAATAGTCAAGAAATAAAATAATAATAAATTGACCCAAATTAGGAAAAGAAAAAAAAAATATAGATAAGCAAGAAATTAACACATGGGCATCAAAAAAATCCAACCTTTAAACAAATTTCTTGATTGTTTTCTTTTGGAAGCAAAAGAAACCAAACCAGAGCTGAATATTGCATGAGGCTTATAAGGATTCAAAGGGGATGTGTAAGAAATAAACCCGGTTCTTGATATTGGTGCTAACCGGTTCAATGAAGAAGAAGAAGACATGAAAGTAGTTGAGTGATAAGGTGTTATTGCCATTTTTGCTTTGCTTTTTGGGGGAAATATTGAAGGGTGTTCGGTTTTATACCATATAATTGATCTGCAAGATAACTTGGGTTGGGTAGGCACAAGCTCGGTCAGAAAAAATGTAGCTAATTGCCTAATTGTGCTAAAGCACAACTACGGCTCGAGCAAAGTGGGTAGGCAAACTTTAGCCAAAGATAGATCAACCCAGTGACCAATGGGATTCGTGGTCGGTTAACTTGCGAGAATCTATCCGGGTACGAGTATCACTTCTCACATTTGTTGAGGTGATTGTATTTTTTTAGTGTCAGACATGCGTGTAACTTAAAAGTAGATGTGAATTAGAATTTAAGATGTAATTTTTAAAAGAAATCAAGTTAATGATGTTATCAACTAAACAAAGATAATTTTTTAAATTTGGTTAATAAAGATTCTTATCTTGAGAGAACTTTAAATAAATAAAATGAATAAGAAACATAAAATAAAGGAAAATCAAATTGATGAAAAAATCAAATAGATTTTATTGTTTGATAACGATGGAAAAATCGATTTAGAAAATGTTAAATAACATAATCTTTTATAACTAACAACATTCAAAATTCAATGAGCTTTACATAAACTCATTTATGAGATGAACAACTCTTAAAAAAAATATTTTTTATATATCATTTATTTGAGTTTCTTCTCATTTCATAAGAAAATCAAACAAAAACAAAACCATTTCATATCGTCTATAGTCATTTTCCATACCATATGTATTTCAAAAAACTTATCCTACCAAACAATGGAAATTAAACCATTTCCATATATCCGACCTCATCTCTACTTAACACACTTTTAATATATTTTTGATTATACAAACGACATGGCTTATATACTTTGAATTTATGTTATATCATAGGTAATACCATTTTCTTTCAAGTTTATAAATCTAATTTATTTTGTAAAATCTATATTTTTTTTATGGCAGTTCACCTCAATATTATAAAAAAAAATTGGGGTTTGATTTAAATATGTTCACGAATAAGCATCTAAGTTGGATAAAAATAAATAGCTAAATGAATTTGAATATAATGAAAGGAAAGCAAAACACACATATTAAAGCAACTTTAGTTCCAAGTTAACAAATTCGTTTACCATTTTCTAATCCTCGTGTCTCGCATGCCATTTCAAGTGATCACTTATATGATTGTATTCCCATAAGAGCGTTTTTAGTTTGACAAATGGTAAGAATGTTTAACATCATGTTTGAGGTGTTATCTTGTTGTACCTATATATGTAATGTACTTTTGTTACTGCTAACGACTTGTTAGCGGTATGTTATTATTAATGTAATCTTCTGTCTTTTAAAAAAAAAACATCTCAATTCATTAAATTCTCACAATTTTTTAGTTGATGCATCTATTGCAAATGATTTAAGATATAAAAGTACAAAATCTATAAATTTGTTGAGTACTATGTTCAAAGTTATAATAATTGGTTATTGCTAAAGCTAACTTTATAAAACTAATGTTTCTTTTGGTGACATTTGTAGTATTCAAAATTTTATGTCACTTTTATAATGTAGAACTATAATTGAGTATACTGTGTTTGTAAAACTTTTACCTAGAGAAAATTTACTCAGATTAACATTTTTTTACTTTTAATAGAAGATTGCAAATTATATAAAACGAAAATAAAAGTAAATTTAGTAAATCAAACTTTGCTCCTGGGCAACGGCCAAGGTAATGTTTGTTTAGAGAAAGTAGTATAAAAATCAAAAGAGAAAGATAGGAGAGGGTCCCACATAATATTGAACGGCAAAGAGCCGGCCCACGCTGTTGACAACGTCGCCTAACCGAATCATTCACCGGATATCCATTTAAGATCCGATACAGTCATACAGTTGACCAGACATTCATGTATACATAATCAGATTTATTCAGTTGACTTTTTATTTAATTTATTAAAAACTAGTACTTAATACTTTTCAAAACCAAAAATTAACACACTCAAAGACTCAAAACCTCTTAAATCTCTCCCTCTCTGTCTCTCTTGATATTATCTCTTGAAATAAAATAAAAATAAAAATGGAGGGCGGTGTAGCGGCGGAACAAGGAACGGTGAAATGTGCGGCGTGGATCCGGCGACCGGAAAATGCTCATTTAGTAGCGCTGGGGAAGTTGAAACACGGCGATCTCCCTACTTCTCTTCAAATTTTCACTTTCGATCGTATTACTAACTCTCTCTCTTCATCTCCTGAGGTCTCTATTCTTCTCTAATTATCTCTCTCACACACTATATTATATTATATGTATCTATATCTATATATGTATATTATATGTATGTATTTAATAGGTTATGTTTGTTTGGAGGAAGTGCAGGCGAGTTATGAGTTTGAAGAAGGATGTGATCCAGTGAGTATAGCCGTTCATCCAAGCGGTGATGATATCGTTTGTTCTACTACCAAAGGCGGTTGCAGGTACACATAGTCACATACTACGAATTATATATATGTATATGTCAGTGTGAGTGTGTGTGTGTGTGTGTGTAATTCTGCATTAGAGGAGGCAAAAGCAATAGATACATTTTTTAGATGAAAAGTGCCGTTTCCGGAGGTTTCAGGTTTTAGTGAAGGGCTAGATATAGAAACTTTTTGAATGATATTAGTAAACTAGGATGAAGCTAGACAGTTGATTTCAGATGAACTGTTTTAGAGTTGGAAACACATTTCCATATAGTCTATAGTGCATTTGGGCTTAACACAAGCACATACATATGTTAAGTGCAAACATTCTGATACTCATCCTTGAAAAATATCATCTACCTAGTGGTAAATAGATTTCTCTTAGTTTTGATCGGAGAAGTGCTAGATCTGGTTTAACTGCATTGTAAATGTTAAAGCGTTTGACGCCTGAATCTTTTGCTCTTCATCTATTGCAAACTTACCAGACCATATATATCACAACTGGCAAAAACATAATACATGATAGACTTATATTGCACAGTCTTACCTAATTGGCTAATTATATGCTCATATATTACTCATAATTGCTTATTTACATGCATGTTTTACATGCTTGGATGTTTATATGCTTTTCTTGTCGACATATCCTTTGTAGTTGCATTTTCCCACTCACTAAAGCACGTGCACACACACACACACACACTATTTACTCTCAGACACTCTGGCCTAAGGTCCTTCTAGGATGAATCTCTCTACCCTCGGGTAAGGGTACAACTGTCATCTCACCTCCCGCATATAGCCATACCCCACTAATGTCGGGATTGGGTATTGTCGATGTTGATGTACTGATGTGGCTTTAAATATCGATTACATGATGATGTTAATTTCATCTTGTCATGACATTGGTGTGCCCTGCAGTTTCCGCCATCATATATTAGGAACTTTATGTACTGTTGCTAAAAAAAATACTAACACGCTAATTCAAAAATTTTAACATAGGTTTTTTGTAGTGGATATGTGAAAACATCCATAGTGAGTGGTACTTTCATAATTTGATCCTGCATTCGTTGCTTTTGAAATATTGATATGGGATCTGAATGCAGCTAGAATTGCATTAAGCAGTTCGTTACTAAGACTCACAATAATAATTTACAAACATCATTCAAGCTTTACTAGGAAAGATGAATTTATTTGATTGTTCTTTGTTAGGTTACATTACTGCAAGATAGCTCTAGACAGAGGATAACCTTTTATATAATGTGCAGATTGTTTCAATTGTATGGGCAAGAGAAGAATATTAAGATGGTAACCAAAGACCTAAAGCCTCTTCAGGAGGTGGGACCACAAAAGTGTCTTGCCTTTAGCACAGATGGATCCAGATTTGCTGCCGGAGGGATGGTAAGCATATTGACAGCTTGCTTATTTATAAATGTTCTCTTCTGTGCAGTGCACATAATTCTTCTTTGGTCAATTAATTGAAGGATGGGCATCTCAGAATACATGAGTGGCCAAGCATGCGAGTCATAGTAGATGAATCAAAAGCTCACAAGTCATTCAATGATATGGACTTCAGGTGGGTAGATTTTAAATCTCCATCATATGAAACCTGTAAATTAGCACCTTGGAGTAATGCTCAAGTAAATATTCCATAAATAATGATCCTTTCTTGCAGTAAAATATAATATGTACTATGCTGCATTTCTTTTACCATCTCTCAACCTTCAATCATATGATGTGATCCTCTCTAGTCTACTTAGACATTTTGTTCTTTTCTTTCCATTTTATGCAGTAGTTTCCCTCTTAACGGAAGATAAGTTTACGAGTTTTGTACGAACGTTATTTGGAGTTGAATGAAAACTAGTTTGTATTATTGACATGCTTAGTACATGGACAGTATATGTAAAAGAAACTCACTGTCCATTTAAAGTTCTGCTTCCATCTTAGGTATGGGTAGTATATGTAAATAAGCATTAACGTAATTATGGTTATTCCAAAAAAATTATTTGTACTTACAGCCTAGATTCGGAGTTCCTAGCTTCAACATCTACGGATGGCTCTGCTAGGATTTGGAATGCTAATGACGGTGTCCCAGTAAACTCTTTGACTCGAAATTCAGTAAGATATAACTTATACTAGAAAAAATTGTGGACACACCAAATTTCCTGTTAGTTCTGGTTTCATAATGCTGTGTTTTTTGCACATTGCAGGATGAGAAAATCGAGCTATGTCGATTTTCTAAGGATGGGACAAAACCGTTTTTGTTTTGCACTGTCCAAAAGGGTATTTTTACATTTGAACAAAAGTGTAATTTGATCTAGTATTTAGAAGTTATAACATTCTTGTTTGCTATGTGGATTTATATATGCAGGCAATAAGTCAGTCACAGTTGTCTGGGACATCAGTACGTGGAACAGAATTGGGTTTAAAAGACTTCTTAGAAAGCCTGCTTGCGTGATGTCAATCAGCCTGGATGGGAAGTATTTAGCTCAGTAAGTGTGGAGTGTCTTTGTCCCTTTTTTTTTTGAGAAACTAAGTAAGCACTTGGGGATCTTTAAATAGGATAAAGAGTGAAGCAAGTAACCCTTGATATTATTTGAAATACAAAGTAGTTCTTGATTCTTAAACATTTATCTTTACTGTTCATGTCCTATAACTAATAGCCACAAACTTACAGTGATCAAGTAGAACTAACTTTAGGCTTTAAATTTTTTTCTATATATCTCTCATCTTGCATTAAGTAACCGATGATTATATACTTGAACAAAACAGCTTTAATGTCTTCCTATGACAAAAACAATTGACCTGCTAATAGAAATATAGGATTGTCAACTTTATATATTATATTAGTATACTTTGGATGTTACTATCGAAATTCAGTTGCTTGATCACTATTAGCAGTTTTTTTTATCAGTATATTGCATGCTTTATTAGTCTGTGCTAGAGAAAGTTATTATATCGTCTTACTCATCTCTGATGGAACATATCAATGTTACAGGGCAAGTAAAGATGGTGATGTGTGTGTAGTAACAGTGAAGAAGATGGAGGTTTCTCATTGGAGTAAGAGGCTTCACTTGGGCTCTTCCATCACCTCCCTGGATTTCTGTCCCAGTGAAAGGTAAAGCAACGTATATAATATCTGATGTAACATAGTAGGATTTTACTAGTATTTTCAATTATCAGCAGCCAGGTATAGAGTGGAGTAATTGGTGTTCCTTCTTCAGTTCAGTATTAGTTGTTTTGTCCCAAATATTCACATTGTGGGATTACGTTAAAAATGTCTATTTTATTGATGGACTTATGTTCTGTCGCATGGGACAGTTTCTTGAATATTTATGGTTAAGTTCACTTGGCTGTTATTAGTAAATTTAACGAATCTTAACTACGTTGCATAATCATTTAATTAATGGTTTGTATTTGCAAAGTTTCATAGATTTTATGCAGTTACATGCCACAAGCCCACAATATACAACTTGAAACACATGTAGCTTCCGTTTGGTGAATTAACTTTATTAGAGGGTCCTTTCTTAGATTAACAAATGCCGGTCCTCTTCTGCAGGGTTGTTCTTTCCACTTCTAATGAATGGGGTGCTATGGTAACCAAGTTAAATGTTCCCGCAGACTGGAAAGGTATCTCTCTCTCTCTCTCTCTCTCTCTCTCACACACACACACACACACACATCCACATCACCAACGCTGTTGAATTCATATAAAATTGAAATCATGGGACTTGAATTGAGACTTGAACCTGATCAGTGACCACACCTGGCAAAAAATATAATAAGAAACGAGGCTTAGTGTTGGTGTTAATTAGGCTCAATATGTCTTTATGTGGTATTAATCCCTGTAAACAACCGAACTTAGGCATTCTAGCGATATACGTGTCATTTTTGGGCTTCAATGTGTTCTGCTTTTCCTTCATTCTTTATTCAGCTTGGGTTTAGAACAGCTTTTCTCTCTATATTTCCGCTGTACACATTTCTCGTTCATGTCCCAAACTCATCCTCTTTCATGTAAATCCCTCTATGTATTACTGTTTTTTTTCATTTTTGTTTGTCAAATTTCTATGATTTTAGCAACATATATATGTTTGTGCACATGCATGTACAGGGTTGCTTCTGAATTATAACTAATACATCGTTAATTCTTCCCCTTTTGGTACAGAATGGCAGATATATGCGCTGCTTATTGGACTATTTTTAGCATCTGCAATCTTGTTCTACATATTCTTCGAGACTTCTGATTCGTTTTGGAACTTCCCGCTTGGAAAAAACCAACCCACTCGACCAAAGCTTGGTTCTTTTCTAGGAGATCCTCAATCTGATGACAAAAACATGTGGGGTCCTGTTGACATGTAAACATGGGTTACTTGATCATACTTATTATTTGACTTCTCATAAATGAATCATAGGATGAAAAATGAGGAATCATTCAACTTTTAACTTGTAACCGTTTCAGGTATCTCATACCCTCGTAGAACTGTGCACACTTGGTAAAATGTGAAAACAAAAAAAAATATTCCGTGTTTGCTAAGTTGGTTATTCTACTTGACATTTGCAATAGACAGAGATGTAACTGATGAGTGATGACCCTCCTATGGCAATTTATGTCATGTTGTTTGTAGTATAGTATTGCGTCTTTTTCTGTTCTATGTATAAGTTTCGCTAAACATTTAGGTGTGAAATGAAAATTGTAAAGGTTAAAAAAGTGTTGTACATTAAGCAAGAGTTGTACATTTCATATTGGTTGTTTGTAGTATAGTATTGCGTCTTTTTCTGTTCTATGTATAAGTTTCCTACTTTCCTTTGTCCTGTTTGATAATTAAAATTGATGATCCAAACGTATTGAACTATATCTAGTTATCTACACAACGATTTGATCAAAGCTGCTCCATGTTTCTTCCGTTAAAGCAACAATTATTTTTCTTACCAAAGGAAAATGGAATGGCTACAGTCACGTAAACAAGCATCATGCGAATTATGTCGTTACTGCACAATCTAAAATGTTTTAAGAATTTTATATCATACATTTATACCTAATAAATATGCCTAAAAACAAGTTTACTTTATATGCTTCACGATACATGATGTTCATGCAACCATATGGCAATTGGTCCAGAGCCAGTGGTATCGGAATAATTCATCAAGCTAAAGATTATAAATTTAAGTATTTTAACTTAACAATATAGAAGTAGTTATAAGTATTTGTTCCACAAAAAAAAAGATATGGTTTATTCAAAAGGAACTCATACGTGGCACTTCACATCAGCAATTGCATTTGATTAGCAAGTTTTATGTTGTTGATTTATTAAGTCATTGTAGTTTGCTTTTATGAAGTATAATCGAAGACATCGAAGTAAAACCACTTTTGTGACTGTTTTCCAGTGAAAAAAAAAAGTAAGCAAGCACTCAATAACATCTTTTATAGATTTTGGGTCTCAATATCTCGACGGTGTATGCGGAAGGTTAAGATGTG
>CM067167.1:306265436-306322936 GCA_034093135.1 Erigeron breviscapus
TTTTTTTTTTTTTTTTTTTTTTTTTCTTTGTTTTTTTAGGTTTTTGATACTTAGAAAGATTAGTATTATATTTTTAAGTATAGTGTAGACTACCAAAAAAGACATTCACACATTGATTAATTGTCGTTTCTTTTTCCTTTCATTTTTGTGATCAACAAAAAAAAGTATTTCTATCCCATATGTGTTGTTAGTTTATTATTATTCATATCTACCAATAAACTAAAACAGGATTGAATATGTTTTGAAACGACACGTGGGGTAATCCTTGATCGACATGTGTCCTTTTAATTTATTTATTTTATTAAATTAGTTTTTTTAATTGTATATTGATTCAATTTTCTTATTAGACTTAGAATTAAACTTTAAATCTTGGTTTATA
This sequence comes from Erigeron breviscapus, assembly GCA_034093135.1. Taxonomy (NCBI): domain Eukaryota; kingdom Viridiplantae; phylum Streptophyta; class Magnoliopsida; order Asterales; family Asteraceae; genus Erigeron; species Erigeron breviscapus. Next base: position 306,265,816 of record CM067167.1, read on the forward strand.
GATACAAAACACATTACAACCTTATTTCATTGATCGTTTTCTCATTAATAAAATTGTCTCTTTTTCTTTCTCAATTCTTCAACTCCTATTACTTATATTACTTATAATAAGTTATTAACATGACAATTTCAAAATTTTGAGTTTACGATCCGAAATCATAAAACTATTTGCCGTCATCCACTATGCTTACAAGTTCTGATTTTGATGTGATTGTAAAAATTTAAGCTAAATTCAAAACTCTAACTAAACATATATTATATTTATCATTACTGTTTATTATAATTTAGTTTCGATTATCGATTTACTTTAACCACAATTTATTTCATACTCACGAATCATGTATGAGGCATATTCGAATTTCTTTATGATACAATCTATATAGCTATCGTACATCGTACGAGTATTAGGACTAGTATAATTATATAACTAAGTATATACTAGTAATTTATTTTATTTTTATTTTTATTAATATCTTTATTCAAATATGTAAAAAAAAGTATAGAGTACATTTTTCTCAACTAGTGGGCCAGTTCGTACAAAGGTTACATTATAATATTACATGAGGTCTTTTATAGCATCTATCATATGGCTACTGACTTCGTACAATTTACACGTTTGTATGACTTTTGTCGACATTGCGGTTTCACTTAAATAAAGTTACACACACTACATTTCATATTCTGATATTCCTTAAGAACTAATTAAGATTTTAATCACATTCTTTTAAGTTGTTAATTATCATTCAGTGCCGTCTCTGAGGATTTATGCACCTAGTCCGAGCAAAAAAAGACTCATAAGCTAAATGTAACAAATTATATTAAATAAACTAACAATCAAAAATTAAACTGTGAGACGATTAATAATTTAATAATTAAATCTGAATTTTAAAATTAACAATCTATTAAATAAGTAAAATCTAAAATCTAAATCTAAAACATAAATAAAATTTCAATATGTTCAAAATAATATAAAAATTTAGAAAAATGATAAGCAACAAACTGCTATGCTATTTTTTTCTTAAATAATATATGAGAAAAGTGAATATGTGATTGTCATGTACCTAAACTTAGGTATAAAACACCTCACATACTAATTTTTTAATATTTTTTGTATAATGAATAAATGATTGGGCTCTATGTTTTTATGAATTAAAAAATTAAGATGTGAGGCTTTTATACCTAAGCTTAGGTACATGACAACCATATATCCATATTCCTCCTAATATATACATGTATTGTATAAAATAAATGAGAAAAATGACTACTTACGTTGTCAAAAAAAAAAAAAACGGTAGACAATGAAGTGACAATGTCACGGCGGCTTGACTGCCCAGTTCTGAGATAACGTACTGAATAACCTTTTTTCTATCCACAAAAGTATGTAAGTAGCTTTTGTATGCGGGTTAAATTATATGCTTTAATTTTAGATTATTGTTAAATTACATATACGAATACATAACTTTTTTATATATAACATTAAAAATAAAAAAATCATACCCCCTTAAAAATCGGGCCTCGGCCTGGTCGGCCACTTCGACCATCATCTAAGCCGGCCTTGTTCTCATTGATCAAGAAATGTTCATACATAAATAAAAAACTTTAATCATCACTGATAGAGGTGGCAAAATGTACGGGTCGGATCGGGTGACGGGTCAAAACGGGTCCGGGTCAAATCAGGTTCGGGTCAAATCGGGTCGTTTTGAAAATAGTATCATTTGGACCCGGGTCAAATTGGGTCCGGGTCAAAACGAGTCATTTTAAAAATGAGTTTCATTATACATTTTTAAAAAATATATTTTTTTTTTATTAAGAAATTCAATTTCTTAATAAAATACATAGCTTTAAATATATGAGTAACAACTTTTTTGTTTGAATAACAAATATGATTTTATTATTATAATATAATGATACATGTAACTTTTTCCATCAAGAAATTTACCTTTCCCATATTATATTCTTTCAATCCAGATTCCAAGAACCTCTTGTTTTTCCATTATTTTTTCTTACCAAATCATTTTACACATTTCAATCCACAATGTACAATTAACTAAAATATACTATCTCTAAAGTTAGCAACCCCAATTCTGGAAACAACAATGTTTCTCTCTCATAATTAACACAAGCAGTCAAGACTCAAGCACATCCATTCGACCATACTCTCTTTTTGTGTTTGATCGGTAAATTTCATCTTCCACTCGCCACCACCGTCTTTTCTCCATTCAATAAGCTTTAATCGTTGCCCAATTCAATCCAGAGTTCTCTTACATGTATTTTAGATCCACCCAATTAAACCCGTTTAGATGATTACCACCACCCAATCACCACCACCACCACCATCACCTCCTCTGCCACCACTTCCATGACCTACACTACCACCACCACCACCACCACCACCACCACCACCACCACCACCACCACCACCACCACCACCACCACCACCACCACCACCACCACCACCACCACCACCACCACCACCACCACCACCACCACCACCACCACCACCACCACCACCACCACCACCACCACCACCACCACCACCACCACCACCACCACCACCACCACCACCACCACCACCACCACCACCACCACCACCACCACCACCACCACCACCACCACCACCACCACCACCACCACCACCACCACCACCACCACCACCACCACCACCACCACCACCACCACCACCACCACCACCACCACCACCACCACCACCACCACCACCACCACCACCACCACCACCACCACCACCACCACCACCACCACCACCACCACCACCACCACCACCACCACCACCACCACCACCACCACCACCACCACCACCACCACCACCACCACCACCACCACCACCACCACCACCACCACCACCACCACCACCACCACCACCACCACCACCACCACCACCACCACCACCACCACCACCACCACCACCGCCGCCGCCACCACCACCACCACCACCTATCCACCATTACCACCCATCATTGTCACCGCATTGCGCGAGTGTTATTCTAGTATATATAAAAGATAAGGGCTTTATTAATGAAAGTCATTACGGCTATCAGTATAAACTATGTGGGTGCATTAAAATTGATATTTTATTATGCGAAATATGATTTCTAATATATAAAATATTAGTTTCATACATGTAATAAGTCACGATGGGTCGATGGCAATCCTTTATTATCATTTTTCAAAAGATAAATATCAAATGTATGGGGATACCATAAAAACACACCCACGAAAGACACATGAGGAGATATGAGCCAGAGTATCACCACTTGTGTAAACTATGGCCCCGCAACACCAGCAAGAAAAGACTCGCATCTCCTATATCTATATTTATACATTCACTCTGGTGCCAGACAGAGACACAAAAAAATAGAATTTTTTTTTATCATCCATCATCATCCACATGGCTACAACAACACACCTTGTATACTACTTTTCCTCTATTAATCCAAAACTATCTACACTCCGCCCTCCTCCTAGACATACTTGCCGTCTATATTCATCTTTCCTCACTCCCAGATATCCAATTTGTTATCAACCTTCTGTTGTTGTTGATGATGTTCGAAATCATCAACGTCGTCTTCTTTCATCCTGTGCTTTCGCCGGCGGTGTTTCCGGTCATCTGCTCCAGGACGCTGGTGCCACGTTTCTTATCGTTGCCGGAGCCTATGCTCTCGTTTCTGGTTTTGATTATCTCACACAGCAACAAATCATCCAACAGGTAATTAATTATTGGTTTTTCTCTATCCATATATTTTTAAATTTTATAATTATACTCCGTATTTTATTATATACACACACACACACTTTTATGTATGTATCATGTATCACTATAACCACTATATATTTGGATTTTTACACTTTTTAATTTTATACGCACCTTTAAAAAATAACATGTGAACATTTATAATGCGTAAAATTACGTTACGTATTACTCGTAATAAAATATGTAGAAAAAAAAGGTTGGCATTCTCAAGCGTATAAAAATGCTACATGTGTATGTATTTAAAAGTGTATAGACAATTCTATGGTATAAATTCGATGGTACGAGAGAAAGGACCCACGGTGAGATGGTGGGGTGATAGGTCATAGAGTGTGAAATGCCTTAGTCGTACGGGCTTCGCCCTCGTATTTAAAAATTCGCCGAAAGTATATCGAATGACCTCTTTAATGAAAGAGCATGAAATTTTAAGAACACCCATATAATTTTTATAATTTATCGATGTACGGTTTTTAAGATAAAAGATTTTGAATGAATTAGAGTAATAAAATGATTTTTGGAGTATAGAAAAAAAAATGAGTGGTTGAGATTTGAATAGAGGGATGAAAATGAGTAGTTGAAAAGTTGAAAGTTGAAAAAATTTGACGGGAAGAAATATTTTATAATGTAGTAGAGATAGAGATAAAATTGATTTACACACTCTTTAATTGCGACAAAGTTTACATATCTAGTTATCTACATACTTAATTATAACTTTATAAGTATGGATATTGATTTATTACAATAATAAGTGCGTAAATAATACAGTAACAATGACTTTTTTATTTGTTCCCAGTAAATGATTTGTATACATTTACATTTACAAATGTAAACAAATTGACAAAATTGTACACTCTAAATTATATTCTCTCCCTCTCTATATATATACACTGACAGTCACGGGAATAGTATGCGGACACACACAGTAGTGTCTTGTCGGTCAGATTTTATTTGTAATTGCTCAACATAACATAGATGACATCGCCTTAGGTATTTTCGTCTTTACATTTTGTCAGTTGTCACCTACTATCTCAGTTAGCCAATTTTGGTGTTCGTACACTATCTATTTTTAGCCGTACACCACCAAATCCACCAAATGTGTTTTAGAGTGTTGACTGTACTACTGTGAAACATGTTTGGTGGTATATATGGCTAAAACTAGTTGGTGTACAAATCACATCCCATTTCAATATAATCTTTGAATATGTTTTACTTTCGCATATTATACTTAATCTTGATTACAATTCAACTTAATAGTGTTATTTAAGTAAGTGCGATGCCACGTCAGAAAGAAATATATAAATATTATCTCGACTTATAACTTAATCTTCCAACATTTGCTACTCAATACTATGGTTAATTACATATGTGGGTCTCCATAGCTATATGTAAGAAAAAATCGTTGTAATTAGTTGTTTTTACTAACTCAACAACCTTTAAGATGTTGGGACTTTATAGAAAACTAATATTTTAACGATGATAAAAGGTTAGCTAGTCTACAAATAACCATATATAAATGTTTTCATAAATTTTATTACAATGTGACAGAAAATTGCATACATTGCTAGACCAGTTTTTTTTGGAAAAGTGGGAGTATTAAGTGTAAATTGCTTAAAGTCAATAGTGGCTAGCTAGTTGTTAAATATGTCGACGCATAGTCAATCCCTTCTATTACTATTAGACGGTTAATAAGTGCAACTTAATTATTCGCAATAACTTTTGGTAGGTGTCTTATGTTAGCCACGAAGTATTAAATTGTAGTTGTAAATATGTGAATGTAATGTGGGGTACAAATTAAGAGCAGAGAGGGAGGGGCCTCCTTCCATAAAGGTGATTACTTAAACCATACATAGAGTGATTTCTAGAACTGACAAAAATTTGAGGCCACATGAATTCATCGTTTTATTGTAGTATATATTTGGTGAAACCATAATAAATGACTTACATGACAAGATCGAGTTATTGTGATTACTTGGTTTTACATCAGTATATCAATGTGATATGTTTTATGGATTGACTATAGTGATAGAACACACCTAGAATCATACCATGTGACAGGAGTTTGTAACTATATATATGGTTGTGTTTTTTAGTTCATAGATATTGTATGAATTAGATACTGTTCAGTTCATGATTCACTTTGTGTTGTGATGCTTAATTTGGTTCATTTAAGTGACAACTCGATAATGTACTGTGATTACTTGGTTTTACATCATAATAATTGTTTGTACATGTTTATATCTTTGAAAGTTGTATATGCTATGCAATATTGTATACATTCAGAGTTGATGAAGATCGAACTTGTATATGCTAAATGTTTGGTGTGAAGTTGTAATTTAGTTGAATAAGGTAGTTTCAAATTTTAATATTACCTTAAGATTCAAATTTGAAATTACCACATTTGACATCAAGAGTGAAACTTGGATCCGTTATGGAACCTAGAGTAAAACGTAACTGGGAAGGTTAATTTCTTATATGTTTAACCTTCAGGCATCATAATTTATAACTAATCTTAATTATAATTCAACTATATCTATAGATTTACCTAAAAAACATCCCCAAAATAAATCATAAAATGCATGAGCTACTAGTACGTTTTATCTAAATTGTACCTTGGACACTATTTCACTTTTTCAGTTCCTGCTTTTATGGTTCCTTGATTTTGCTCATTGTGTGACGTAAATGCCATATTCCCTTATTTGGCTTATTGATCATTTCACTTGAAATTGTAGTTTTTTAACATCTCATTAATATCTGTTTAATTCAAGGCGGAAAGGGAACAAACGGAATAAATTTTTAAAAGTTACCAAGTGGCCTGTAAATATTGCATACATTCCTGACCAAATTTCTGGAACAATAGACTATTAAATGCTAAGTGTTAAAGTCAGGTGTGGTTTGCAAGTGGTTAAGCCTAAAGGTATTAACAACCTCATCTATTATGATGTTATATGTGATTAACAAGAGCAAATAACTTATGGTAGGTGTAGTGCTATTCCTTACCAAGTGTATATTCATAAGGTGTAAACATGTGAGTGTAAGTATAGGTTAGGACAAAACTAAGGGAAGATAGGCAGGGAGGGACCTATTCTTATAAAGGTTATCGTCCTGGTCCGACTATTGATTTCCAACTCTTATATAACTGATATTCGTATAAGGTATGGTTGGTAGCCAATTACTTTCTTGACAGGACCACCCATCCGTTAGCTTGGAACTACCCTTGCAAGTTGCAACTCTATAAACGCTTGCTTGGTTTTTTTAAACCTTGATTATGTTGGTGGTGTTGGATTTTTGTATAGAGCCTATTGAGTAAAAATTTATTCGAAGCCTAACAATGTAAATTTCTCGATATACTTATGATGAAAGCATAATATTCGATTAACATGAGAAAAGTAAGGTGAGGTGATTACTATTAGTATATTATGGTCCATACCGAAATTATGTATGCATCATACATCTATATTCTACTCCTTATCAGTAACATCATGACATTTGAAAGTCAATTGCATTTTTGTGCACCTTCAAAATTTTCTAAAGATTACCAACTTGTTGAGAAACTGAAACATAACCCCATCAAATCTAATAACGAGCAATTGAGCACACAGCTATGAAACTTCCAGTGTTAAATTGTTGCATAAAAATATTGAGTTTGAAGTTACTACGTTATATGATTCTCAAAACTTAAACTTTAAACTTTTTGTGGAACCTTGAGCAAGATGTACTTTCACATGTTACTTCCGATGTACTTTCACACATTACTTCCTTAATACGAGTATTATAGATGGAATCATGGGCGAGTTTGGTGGGGTGTATACCTCATTAGAATGGGTTCAGCTCAAAACAGGCAATATCTTGTATGATCCCATTTGACATGAAACTTGTTGTGTCCAAGTTATATAGAATAACCGTTTGTGTCAAAAATGAGAAGTTCCTATTATATAATAATCTAAATTCGACAGTAATAAAGTTTAGAAGGTTTTGTGCAGTAAAAATACACTTTGGACTATTCTCGACCCCTTTAACCCGATAGAGATCGAACACAGCCTGAATCGACTTGTTGATAAGTAATTGGGTCAAAACGGTCGTTTGTACTCATTATCATGCCTCCCCCTTTCAGAGTTTAAGCAGAAAGCTGGTTCATATATTATCCGGATTGCTTTATATGGGAAGCTGGCCACTTTTCAGGTATTTTTCAATTGACTGTATACGCAGTTTCACTTTTACCGTCAATATATGCTGTCTGTTTTGCCACCATAGTTCAAATATCATCCCTTTTCTTACAGTTGATATTTAAATCCTAGATTAGTGGTTCAACAGATGCTCGCTATTTTGCTGCTTTAGTTCCCTTATTGAATTGTGCAAGGCTTCTTGTTCATGGTCTTTCACTGGTAACCAATGAAGATCTTATAAAGTCAGTCACTCGAGAAGGAAAACCAGAGTAAGTTCTCATAATGCTATCCTGAATGGTTGTTTACCTTTCAATAAGTTCCCACAGTACATGATACATATTGCTATTCCACCCATTTACTTATGGGGTTATTCAGGTTTTCTTGACCTCTAACGGGTCAAATCAGTCAAAAGTCGCCAACCATAAAAATTAGATTGTTATCAATGTTGTATAGTTTTATTATTTTAGTAATCAGGTTTGACCTGGATTGATCTGTACCAAAAATAAAATGTTTTGACTCATAACTCAACTCCCTCACTTGTGCAATTTGCCAACCATAACTGAATATTACTTGATGGCAGGGAATTGCTTAAAGGACCTCTATATTATGTTTTGATGTTAATTGTATGCTCTCTTTTCTTCTGGCGTGAGTCACCAGTCGGTGTGCTTGCACTGTCAATGATGTGCGGTGGCGATGGTAGTTTTTCTAAACCTTATTTCATGGACTTATTGCCAAGAAAGGAGCAATTAATTGAACTTTTCTCAGCCCTGTTTGTCCAAAATTAAGCATACAATAAGCACTTATGTATATGTGGATTTTTTGTTAACCACGTGACAATCCACATGTATCAAAAAGAGGTTGTGACACTTGAATAACTGAATTTAGTCAAAAAGGATCATAAAGGAGTTGACTGGTAATGTACATATCTAGTTATCACGTTATCTTTTTGATACACGTGAATCGTCACATAGATAGTGAAAGTCTACGTGTATAGACATGTAGGCTTAATTTGAACGATAAATTGAAACTACCACTATTTTGACAAAAATTAAATTAATCACCCGCTTTTAGTTGATGGAAAGTATTTTATGCCTTAATTGAGAAAATGACAATTAATTGCCCCTTTCTTTGCAATAAAACTCACAATTTTTATCTTTTATCATTGGCTTCATAGGCTTCTGTCTAACATAATGATACAAACAGGTATTGCAGATATCATGGGTAGAAGATTTGGAACCCACAAAATTCCGTACAACTTACAAAAGAGTTGGTGCGGTAGCATCTCGATGTTTATAGTTGGTTTTTTAATCTCGATAGGGTATGTTCCACTAATGTAGCTTCTTTTAACAGTTAAGTTATATTATAAAATACTTACTTGACTTAGATGGAGCAAAATAGACGTGTCAGATGGCTTGTGTTATAGGTCCATACAGATTCGAACCAGACCAAGTAATTTTTTGGTATGGGATTTGGCCCGAAATGCCCTTTATCGCAAATATAAGGAAAGATACAAGAGTATAGCGTGTCAAATGTAATTTCAAAAGTTGTACTATTTCAACAAAAGTTTATATGGATAAAATGATTTAGGAGGTTCTATGAATTAAAGGTACAATTTGGGCTTTTCTCTAACTGTATCTCTTGAGCTATCTATTTGATTTTATCCATCTGATGTGTTGGAAGGATAATAACCCATCGAAGTCCCAGCTCTTGTTTTTATACTCTAGTACTATAGATATTGTCCATTCGACCATTTTTGCATCAAATTTTGATGACTTTCCTCTGCCTGTCATATCTTTCCGCCCAAAAAGAATTGATTACACACCAGCTTTGGGCAACTAATAAATGTGGCCAATGAGTAGGTGCATTGTCCTACAGGAATATTAACATAGTACTAACTTTACAAGGCAAGTTGGTTATGAGCCTTTTTAATTTGGTGAAAGCAAAACCGGTTGGTTGGAAAAGGTACAATGATCAAATAAATTCGATAAAAGTAGTATATTATATATCAGTTTCCTATAATTAGTGATGTTATTAGAATAGCAGTTAAGAGGCAATGTCGGAGTTTTTGCTGAATTTACATTTAGTAGAGTGCCAAATGTTTTTAGTTCTGGCGTGCAAAGAATGGAACATATGGTTCTCTATAAAGTTGTTATGGTAGTCATTCCCTATTAAGATGCCTGGCTTGCTTATAATATTGCATCTGCCATGGGGGTGTTCATGTGTGAATTGTGCTTACTAGTTAAATTGTGATAATGGACCATTTTACCTTGTTATCCAGGATGCTATACTACTTTTCAATCTTCGGGTACTTAGAGTTAGAGCTAGACTGGAGTTCGACAATTGAAAGAGTGGCACTGGTGGCACTGGTTGCAACATTGGTGGAGTCACTCCCTACAAAAGGAGGCATAGATGACAATATCTCTGTTCCTCTGGCAAGCATGGCAACTGCATATTTGAGTTTCGGCTTCCAAGTGTAATATGCTATTTTCTTGCAAATGCATCCTTTTTCTTGAGTAATGATTTTTTATATACAAAATGAGAATAAATAATCTTTGAATAACTCTAGAATACGAGTATTTACTGGTAGTTCAAATGTACTTTAATAGCAATCGATAATTTCATTGACGGTGTAGTTTTGGGTATAACTCCTGATTTGAAGTGATCAATGGATTTAAAACAGTACGATGCATCGATTCACATTTTGTTGTATTTTTTTAGACAAGTGTGAAACATACTCCTATTGATTCTCATAATATCATGACATGACATGTGTAGTGCTCTATTATCTGCCGTCAATTGTTACCCAGATAACATGATCTATCATTACCCAAAATTTGAACTATTGGCACAATGTAGGTTGCATAGCCAAAATACTAGCAAATTAGACCATTAATAAATGACCAGAACAGAGATACCAACTCGCCAACAGAACACTTCGATTCATAGAAGATCAATATTGAAGACTGTAATGAACCCTCAAAACTGACCAAAAGTGGCTATTTCGCTGCGCGAGAAATCGAGTTCGCGGCGCGAGTTCGCTTCTGGGCGCGACATGAAACGCTGCACTTCGACTAAAAACTCCATTTTTGACATCCAAACAACCATTTAACCTCAAATCCAAGCTTTTAACACCAAAATAAGTTAAATCCAACATACACAAACATAAATCTTGACCCATTTCACCAATCTAAACTCAAAATTACAAAACTCATTTCCAAACTCTATATATATATATATATATATATATATATTATATTTTCATGCATACAAAGTTTTATATATTATACATTTGTATATATATATATATATATATATATATATATATATATATATATATATATATATATATATATATATATATATATATATATATATATATATATATATATATATATATATATATATATATATATATATATATATATATATATATATATATATATATATATATATATATATATATATATATATATATATATATATATATATATATATATATATATATATATATATATATATATATATATATATATATATATATATATATATATATATATATATATATATATATATATATATATATATATATATATATATATATATATATATATATATATATATATATATATATATATATATATATATATATATATATATATATATATATATATATATATATATATATATATATATATATATATATATATATATATATATATATATATATATATATATATATATATATATATATATATATATATATATATATATATATATATATATATATATATATATATATATATATATATATATATATATATATATATATATATATATATATATATATATATATATATATATATATATATATATATATATATATATATATATATATATATATATATATATATATATATATATATATATATATATATATATATATATATATATATATATATATATATATATATATATATATATATATATATATATATATATATATATATATATATATATATATATATATATATATATATATATATATATATATATATATATATATATATATATATATATATATATATATATATATATATATATATATATATATATATATATATATATATATATATATATATATATATATATATATATATATATATATATATATATATATATATATATATATATATATATATATATATATATATATATATATATATATATATATATATATATATATATATATATATATATATATATATATATATATATATATATATATATATATATATATATATATATATATATATATATATATATATATATATATATATATATATATATATATATATATATATATATATATATATATATATATATATATATATATATATATATATATATATATATATATATATATATATATATATATATATATATATATATATATATATATATATATATATATATATATATATATATATATATATATATATATATATATATATATATATATATATATATATATATATATATATATATATATATATATATATATATATATATATATATATATATATATATATATATATATATATATATATATATATATATATATATATATATATATATATATTTATATATATATATATATATATATATATATATACACACGCACACACATTTATATATATATACATATATATATATATATATTATTAATGAACGAACGAGATTTGTTCATGTTCGTTCATTTAACTAAACGAATAAATATTTGTATTCATGCTTGTTCATTTAACTAAACGAACGCACACGAACGAACTTCCCGCCTGTAGAGACATATTACTAAAAGTACTATATATTTTTTACGTCTTTTGATCTCTCATTGTGTAATCAAAACTATGTTTATATCTTTGCGCCAATTCTTGATTTTCAGGTTCCGTTTGTCAAAGAGTTTGAGCACTCTACTTCTATATTTTGGAAATAGGACATTATGTGGGCACTAATTTCATAAGCCAAAAGACAACATTTTGGTTGGTATTTTTCACTTTTGCTTGCTGCCTCTAATTAGGTACATTTTTATTGTTTGAGATGAGTTGGATAACGTTCAAGATAACGTGATTAATCATGCCAACTATTCCATGGTTGAAGGTATTATGGAAAATGAAGATACCAACATTGGAACTACTATGGAAGATGAAGATAAAATAATTATATGGTATTTTATGATTCCAAGATTTAAGATACTATAGATAACAAAGAAGTTGGTAAAATGCATAGTTTTATATCTTTACCGTGAACTTTTTTTAATTACAGTTTCGCGTTGAACATTTAGATATTATAAGTTTTTCAAGTATCTTATGTTTGGGTATGTTATGCCTTATAAATAAAAATGTTTACACTTTTGCCTTATAAATATATACTTAAAAATGTTTTATGTTATGCCTTATAAATAAAAATGTTTACACTTTTGCCTTATAAATATATACTTAAAAATGTTTTATGTTATGCCTTATAAATAAAAATGTTTTAATGTTTGCCTTATAAATAAAAATGTTTACACTTTTGCCTTATAAATATATACTTAAAAATGTTTGGGTATGTTATGCCTTATAAATAAAAATGTTTACACTTTTGCCTTATAAATATATACTTAAAAATGTTTTATGTATATGTTTGTTGTTTTTAACCCGGTCAACGACTAGTATATTTGGGATAATAATAATGTTGTTGTAAATTGTATATTAACATGTAAATCTATGTACATTTTTTTTATAACATCATTCGACATAATGTTATGCTTTGTGCTGCCACTAAAAAAATGATAAAAGATTACATTATGATTTTTTTTTTTTCTCTACATGGTTGTCTTAGTATTGTTATCCTAATACGATTTAAAAATTATTGTGGAAAAGAGAATCATTTAATAAAAAAAAAAAAATTCTCCGCTGCCAGGAGTCGAACCTGGTCTCCATTTAAGGAGTCGAAGAACCCATTCCTTACATGTGTGTACAGCGGAATTTTATTAGTAATATTTTGCAACCTAATTTATTTAAACAACAACCGGCTCGTTAAAGTTCCATTGTGGGCTACTGGGCTTTTAATTCATGGTGGGTTGAGCCGCCCTTTTAAATATGCTTCAGTGTTAATATATATTTCCGGCCAGAAGATGGAAGATCGTCAATAACCAATATATTCAGCAAATTGTTTGTATCAACTTTATGATCCTTCACTACTCAAAAGGAGAAGTTCCCTTTCTTCCTCAACCCACTGTCATCTCCCAAATCAAGCTACTCTTAAATTATTTTAATGGTAGATATTTATTTGATTGACCAGATTCTTATTTTTAGTTGTGTCATATTATTCTAACCCTACCCTACCCTTAATTTAATTTTGGTTCCCATTGTTGTTTATCACTAGAAATTTAATTAGTTTTTGCCCTAAATCCTTATTTATTATTTTGTGTGTGTATATGTTTTTTTTTATTGTGTTTAATATCAAAGAGACCTGTTGTGACTATAATCGCCCCATCTGTTCCTGTTTCTTTTTCGGTAAAAGGCCGTCACCATTGAACCATCGAGATGTGTTCGTTCGAGGTACCCAGTGGAGCATCCACCACTAGACAATCAAGCTCTCTCCAGTAGACGTCTTTGAGAATTTGTTTTATGATCCCATTTTTACGTGGACCCCTCCAAATAACAACATCATCAGGGTCAGGGAGCATGAACCCGATTGACATAACTCCTATGGAGTCGACATAGACAGGGTACCAACCTAGGTTACTTTGGTGAATCTCTTAACCACCTAAATTTAACCAATATTACAAGTAAATTCCGACCCCTGAGTTCGTATATTTGTGTGATTGCAGAAAATTAATGCTATATTCTTCATATATTAATTAGTCCTACTCACCCATCATTCTTGGGTTAGGCAGTGGATAAGTTACTGTCTCATTGCAAAGGTCTTCTACAGATGTGGTTATTTTTTGGGTGTCCATTAGACTATGAGTAGGAGGAGTTACTGTCACATTGCAATTTGGATGTCTTCCCAGTTGTGGTTTTTTTCTCTCGATAAGTTGGTTGTATTTATCACTTGCTTAAGAAGAGTAAAAATTATTATATAATTGAAAGATGATGTTTCTACCTTGCCCCTAGTTTTTAGTTGAATGTGGGTGGATTTAGTATACATTCTATTGTAATGTATGGAAAGTACTTGTCTTTTTGGTTTTGTTTGATGCCATGCTTAGAGGTTCATGCTGTTTGAGCAATGGGAGACAGATTTTGTGTCTAATGAAACAAAAATATAAGGCAATTGCACTTTGAGCATCGTGCTTTTGTTGTAGGTTTTGATGGATACACTGCGTTAGATGGTAATCATGAGTATTTTGAGGAATGTGAAATGAGTGCATGACATATATATATATTCAATGATTGCCCTATAAAGTTTAGGGAGATTAGTATGATTCGTAAATCAAAATTATGATATAAGATTCGAATTTAGGGTTTTGATACAAACGTAAATCTCAAAATATATGATATAAGATTCGAATTTAGGGTTTTGATACAAACGTAAATCTAAAATTATGATATAAGATTCGAATTTAGGGTTTTGATACAAACGTAAATCTCAAAATTATGATATAAGATTCGAATTTAGGGTTTTGATACAAACGTAAATCTCAAAATATATGATATAAGATTCGAATTTAGGGTTTTGATACAAACGTAAATCTAAAATTATGATATAAGATTCGAATTTAGGGTTTTGATACAAACGTAAATCTCAAAATATATGATATAAGATTCGAAATTTAGGGTTTTGATACAAACGTAAATCTCAAAATATATATATAAGATTCGAATTTAGGGTTTTGATACAAACGTAAATCTCAAAATTATGATATAAGATTCGAATTTAGGGTTTTGATACAAACGTAAATCTCAAAATATATGATATAAGATTCGAATTTAGGGTTTTGATACAAACGTAAATCTCAAAATATATGATATAAGATTCGAATTTAGGGTTTTGATACAAACGTAAATCTCAAAATTATGATATAAGATTCGAAATTTAGGGTTTTGATACAAACGTAAATCTCAAAATATATGATATAAGATTCGAATTTAGGGTTTTGATACAAACGTAAATCTCAAAATTATGATATAAGATTCGAATTTAGGGTTTTGATACAAACGTAAATCTCAAAATTATGATATAAGATTCGAATTTAGGGTTTTAGGGTTTTGATACAAACGTAAATCTCAAAATATATGATATAAGATTCGAAATTTAGGGTTTTGATACAAACGTAAATCTCAAAATTATGATATAAGATTCGAATTTAGGGTTTTGATACAAACGTAAATCTCAAAATTATGATATAAGATTCGAAATTTAGGGTTTTGATACAAACGTAAATCTCAAAATATATGATATAAGATTCGAATTTAGGGTTTTGATACAAACGTAAATCTAAAATTATGATATAAGATTCGAAATTTAGGGTTTTGATACAAACGTAAATCTCAAAATTATGATATAAGATTCGAATTTAGGGTTTTAGGGTTTTGATACAAACGTAAATCTCAAAATATATGATATAAGATTCGAAATTTAGGGTTTTGATACAAACGTAAATCTAAAATTATGATATAAGATTCGAATTTAGGGTTTTGATACAAACGTAAATCTCAAAATTATGATATAAGATTCGAAATTTAGGGTTTTGATACAAACGTAAATCTCAAAATATATGATATAAGATTCGAATTTAGGGTTTTGATACAAACGTAAATCTAAAATTATGATATAAGATTCGAATTTAGGGTTTTGATACAAACGTAAATCTCAAAATATATGATATAAGATTCGAATTTAGGGTTTTGATACAAACGTAAATCTCAAAATATATGATATAAGATTCGAATTTAGGGTTTTGATACAAACGTAAATCTCAAAATTATGATATAAGATTCGAATTTAGGGTTTTGATACAAACGTAAATCTCAAAATATATGATATAAGATTCGAATTTAGGGTTTTGATACAAACGTAAATCTCAAAATATATGATATAAGATTCGAAATTTAGGGTTTTGATACAAACGTAAATCTCAAAATATATATATATATATTCAATGATTGCCCTATAAAGTTTAGGGAGATTAGTATGATTTGTTCATTTTGATGTTATGATTCAGAAAGAAGCAAGAATAACATATGTATGATATGAAATTCATACTTAGATTAATAGAATGGTGGCTACCGAATCCTCTTGGAGTATCAGGGTGCATTAAAAATTAATGCCTACAAATATCTTGAATATGTTATTCTTAGGTGTCTTAGTTGGTGGAGTATGCATTAGATTTTGGTTCTGTTCATTCCTATTCTTTTATGTGATATCTCATCCTTTTAATTGATCTTGTTGATTTAATTTTTATTAGTGGTATTTCTCATGCTTACCTTTCTATACAGAGGACTGCAGCTGATCAAATTTTGCGGGAGTTGCAAAATAATCCAGACATGTGGCTTCAAGTGGTTCACATTCTTTCAAATACGCAGAACTTGAATACCAAGTTCTTTGCTTTACAGGTAATTATATATATCTTTATACGCACATTTTATGTCCATATCCATCTTAGTTTGTTCATCCAAATAACCGAAAATGGGAAAGGCTCCATTTTTGCGATAGAGATAATATGTTAAAAGTTTATTTCTCTTCTGTGCAGAGGCTAGTGAGAGATATCTGTTCTTTTTTGTTAAGAAAAGAAGATACAACAATCCTCCATATCTGATTCTAATGTGTGAAACCTAGTTGTCCAGCAGTAAAACTTCATCGTAAAATACATACATGGTATGGTTTAGTAAGTGGACCATACTATTTATGTATAAAAAACGATATATTCTCTTAATAATTGTCCTATATGACACGTGAAATGAATCTATATTAACAAAAAGACCCACTCACCAACATCTTTTACCTTACTTTGAACCATGTCAAATGTCATTTAGGAGGAATTTAGGAGGATGTAACATCTTTCTTAATGTGTACATCAATTTGAGTCTAATAAAACTTTGACCGTTTAGAAGAAGATGCTACCATTGGTCCATTACTCACTACACATCTTGGAAGTTGGAACTACGTTTTCTTTAAAAATCAATTTCATTTTTAAAAAAAAAAAAATATTACTTGGATACGTTTTCTCAAGTGCCCAAGAACTACTATTGGCCTCACACATACAATCTATCCATGAAAAAGCTTCTTGCAAAATAACCAACCTGAGGATTAATCAGGCCAAAACTTCATGAATGCAGAAATGAAGGTCTTGACACAAACGTAAATCTCAAAATATATGATATAAGATTCGAAATTTAGGGTTTTGATACAAACGTAAATCTCGAAATATATGATATAAGATTCGAAATTTAGGGTTTTGATACAAACGTAAATCTCAAAATATATGATATAAGATTCGAAATTTAGGGTTTTGATACAAACGTAAATCTCGAATATATATGATATAAGATTCGAATTTTAGGGTTTTGATACAAACGTAAATCTCAAAATATATGATATAAGATTCGAAATTTAGGGTTTTGATACAAACGTAAATCTCAAAATATATGATATAAGATTCGAAATTTAGGGTTTTGATACAAACGTAAATCTCGAATATATATGATATAAGATTCGAATTTTAGGGTTTTGATACAAACGTAAATCTCAAAATATATGATATAAGATTCGAAATTTAGGGTTTTGACACAAACGTAAATCTCAAAATATATGATATAAGATTCGAAATTTAGGGTTTTGATACAAACGTAAATCTCGAAATATATGATATAAGATTCGAAATTTAGGGTTTTGATACAAACGTAAATCTCAAAATATATGATATAAGATTCGAAATTTAGGGTTTTGATACAAACGTAAATCTCAAAATATATGATATAAGATTCGAAATTTAGGGTTTTGATACAAACGTAAATCTCAAAATATATGATATAAGATTCGAAATTTAGGGTTTTGATACAAACGTAAATCTCGAATATATATGATATAAGATTCGAATTTTAGGGTTTTGATACAAACGTAAATCTCAAAATATATGATATAAGATTCGAAATTTAGGGTTTTGATACAAACGTAAATCTCAAAATATATGATATAAGATTCGAAATTTAGGGTTTTGATACAAACGTAAATCTCGAATATATATGATATAAGATTCGAATTTTAGGGTTTTGATACAAACGTAAATCTCAAAATATATGATATAAGATTCGAAATTTAGGGTTTTGACACAAACGTAAATCTCAAAATATATGATATAAGATTCGAAATTTAGGGTTTTGATACAAACGTAAATCTCGAAATATATGATATAAGATTCGAAATTTAGGGTTTTGATACAAACGTAAATCTCAAAATATATGATATAAGATTCGAAATTTAGGGTTTTGATACAAACGTAAATCTCAAAATATATGATATAAGATTCGAAATTTAGGGTTTTGATACAAACGTAAATCTCAAAATATATGATATAAGATTCGAAATTTAGGGTTTTGATACAAACGTAAATCTCGAATATATATGATATAAGATTCGAATTTTAGGGTTTTGATACAAACGTAAATCTCAAAATATATGATATAAGATTCGAAATTTAGGGTTTTGATACAAACGTAAATCTCAAAATATATGATATAAGATTCGAAATTTAGGGTTTTGATACAAACGTAAATCTCGAATATATATGATATAAGATTCGAATTTTAGGGTTTTGATACAAACGTAAATCTCAAAATATATGATATAAGATTCGAAATTTAGGGTTTTGACACAAACGTAAATCTCAAAATATATGATATAAGATTCGAAATTTAGGGTTTTGATACAAACGTAAATCTCGAAATATATGATATAAGATTCGAAATTTAGGGTTTTGATACAAACGTAAATCTCAAAATATATGATATAAGATTCGAAATTTAGGGTTTTGATACAAACGTAAATCTCAAAATATATGATATAAGATTCGAAATTTAGGGTTTTGATACAAACGTAAATCTCAAAATATATGATATAAGATTCGAAATTTAGGGTTTTGATACAAACGTAAATCTCGAATATATATGATATAAGATTCGAATTTTAGGGTTTTGATACAAACGTAAATCTCAAAATATATGATATAAGATTCGAAATTTAGGGTTTTGATACAAACGTAAATCTCAAAATATATGATATAAGATTCGAAATTTAGGGTTTTGATACAAACGTAAATCTCGAATATATATGATATAAGATTCGAATTTTAGGGTTTTGATACAAACGTAAATCTCAAAATATATGATATAAGATTCGAAATTTAGGGTTTTGACACAAACGTAAATCTCAAAATATATGATATAAGATTCGAAATTTAGGGTTTTGATACAAACGTAAATCTCGAAATATATGATATAAGATTCGAAATTTAGGGTTTTGATACAAACGTAAATCTCAAAATATATGATATAAGATTCGAAATTTAGGGTTTTGATACAAACGTAAATCTCAAAATATATGATATAAGATTCGAAATTTAGGGTTTTGATACAAACGTAAATCTCAAAATATATGATATAAGATTCGAAATTTAGGGTTTTGATACAAACGTAAATCTCGAATATATATGATATAAGATTCGAATTTTAGGGTTTTGATACAAACGTAAATCTCAAAATATATGATATAAGATTCGAAATTTAGGGTTTTGATACAAACGTAAATCTCAAAATATATGATATAAGATTCGAAATTTAGGGTTTTGATACAAACGTAAATCTCGAATATATATGATATAAGATTCGAATTTTAGGGTTTTGATACAAACGTAAATCTCAAAATATATGATATAAGATTCGAAATTTAGGGTTTTGACACAAACGTAAATCTCAAAATATATGATATAAGATTCGAAATTTAGGGTTTTGATACAAACGTAAATCTCGAAATATATGATATAAGATTCGAAATTTAGGGTTTTGATACAAACGTAAATCTCAAAATATATGATATAAGATTCGAAATTTAGGGTTTTGATACAAACGTAAATCTCAAAATATATGATATAAGATTCGAAATTTAGGGTTTTGATACAAACGTAAATCTCAAAATATATGATATAAGATTCGAAATTTAGGGTTTTGATACAAACGTAAATCTCGAATATATATGATATAAGATTCGAATTTTAGGGTTTTGATACAAACGTAAATCTCAAAATATATGATATAAGATTCGAAATTTAGGGTTTTGATACAAACGTAAATCTCAAAATATATGATATAAGATTCGAAATTTAGGGTTTTGATACAAACGTAAATCTCGAATATATATGATATAAGATTCGAATTTTAGGGTTTTGATACAAACGTAAATCTCAAAATATATGATATAAGATTCGAAATTTAGGGTTTTGACACAAACGTAAATCTCAAAATATATGATATAAGATTCGAAATTTAGGGTTTTGATACAAACGTAAATCTCGAAATATATGATATAAGATTCGAAATTTAGGGTTTTGATACAAACGTAAATCTCAAAATATATGATATAAGATTCGAAATTTAGGGTTTTGATACAAACGTAAATCTCAAAATATATGATATAAGATTCGAAATTTAGGGTTTTGATACAAACGTAAATCTCAAAATATATGATATAAGATTCGAAATTTAGGGTTTTGATACAAACGTAAATCTCGAATATATATGATATAAGATTCGAATTTTAGGGTTTTGATACAAACGTAAATCTCAAAATATATGATATAAGATTCGAAATTTAGGGTTTTGATACAAACGTAAATCTCAAAATATATGATATAAGATTCGAAATTTAGGGTTTTGATACAAACGTAAATCTCGAATATATATGATATAAGATTCGAATTTTAGGGTTTTGATACAAACGTAAATCTCAAAATATATGATATAAGATTCGAAATTTAGGGTTTTGACACAAACGTAAATCTCAAAATATATGATATAAGATTCGAAATTTAGGGTTTTGATACAAACGTAAATCTCGAAATATATGATATAAGATTCGAAATTTAGGGTTTTGATACAAACGTAAATCTCAAAATATATATATATGATATGAAATTTAGGGTTAATTGAAAATTTTTTACGAACATACCTAAAATAGCTCTTGGAGATTTCGGGAGTGAACCATGAAATTTTAATAAAGGATTTTCTTTCCAAACTAACTCTTATTTTTATTTTTATTTTTTCTCCTCACGCTTTTATTTAAGCTCAATCAATTTAATACATTGGTTTACAGGTAATTATATATATCTTCTGTTGTGCACAGCTTGTGAAAGAAACTTGCTTTTTGTACTTAACACACAACTATAGAAGTGACCTCATATGAGATAATTGATCCACTTTTTAGAATCCACTGCTTTCGGTATCTCAAAATGAGATAGTTAGTGGCAGGCTGGCAGAAGGGGTGCATCCACATATAGTTTTATTTCAGTACTCCTGTAGCTGGAGAGATACGACCCTTAATAGTGTACACTGTTGAAACTTGAAAGCATACATTTTTGTTTCTTTTGATTCTTGGGTGTTACCAGATGTTGAAGAAATTGAGTAAACAACTGAATGGCGAGGACTGGACCTGGAATAACTTGATTACACTGTGTTGGGCTATAGGATCGGTTTCTGGATCCATGATGGAAGGGCAGGTATGCACCCATCATATTGTTGTCTATGGAGGCGGTAATTTTAGCCCATTTACTCGTGTAGGAATCAATTTAGTTGTGTTATATAATTGCGAGAAAAGTCGAAATAAGTTTTTCGGCTATGCCAGCTCTACCCATTTTGACCTACACCAAAAGTTACTCGATTTGAACCTAGAGTTCATTTTGCCACCTCTAGCATTTAATGATGTCAGATAGCCAGGTTTTTAGTTTGGTGTCCTATTTTACACCCAGAGAATGGAAATCTGGATTCTGTCATTCTTCCGCATCATGGTTCCATGTTTATTCCACACCCCTTTGATACACTAATGTGTTTACTTTGTAATTTCTTATCTGATCTATATATTTTATTTATGTTTGCTAGGAGAACAGGTTTCTCGTTATGGTTATACGTGACCTACTGAATCTCTGTGAAATAACTAAAGGAAAGGACAACAAAGCTGTTATTGCAAGTAATATCATGTAAGATTGTTTACTTCTGTTTCAGTAATTTCTAACAGTTTGCCGTTGGTTATGCAACGAATTGGGTCTGACATTGCATTCAACACCTTATGTGTGCTACCAGGTATGTTGTTGGACAATATCCAAGATTTTTACGGGCCCATTGGAAGTTTTTGAAAACCGTTATAAACAAGTTGTTATGCATGAAATTCATCCAGGAGTTCAGGTTATTCATTGTTATTCTCATTTCTATATTAGATTTATAACTGTTGCAGTGAAGCTGTTTAATTCCATTAGTAGGTTTTGTGTACATATGAGCTATAGGGCTTCCCTTTTGTAGCAATTTGTTCTGAATTTACTAACTTTTGCTCGTCCAAGCGTGGTCTAATTGGAGGTTAATCTGATTTCAGGATATGGCTTGCGACACCTTTTTGAAGATAGTACAGAAATGCAAGCGCAAGTTTGTCATAGTGCAGGCAATTCTCTTTCTAATTTCATCATAAGTTTCTACTTTTTTTATCTGCTTAGAAGTACACGAGTATTAGAAATGATTTAACTTTGTGCTTGCTACAGGTTGGAGAGAATGAGCCATTTGTCTCTGAACTTCTCACAACGCTCCCAACCACAATTGCAGACCTTGAACCCCACCAGATGCATACATTTTATGAATCAGTAAGTCCAAGTATTCCAATATGAAGTTATCTTCTTATTTCAGTATCCTTCAGTTTTCTAGCAATCACAAACATGTTGCTGTGCCGTTCCAAAAAAAACTTGTTGCTGTGTTCTTTTGCTAGGTTGGTCAGATGATTCAAGCAGAAACCGAGGCAACAAAACGGGATGAGTAATTTGCCAACCATAACTGAATATTACTTGATGGCAGGGAATTGCTTAAAGGACCTCTATATTATGTTTTGATGTTAATTGTATGCTCTCTTTTCTTCTGGCGTGAGTCACCAGTCGGTGTGCTTGCACTGTCAATGATGTGCGGTGGCGATGGTAGTTTTTCTAAACCTTATTTCATGGACTTATTGCCAAGAAAGGAGCAATTAATTGAACTTTTCTCAGCCCTGTTTGTCCAAAATTAAGCATACAATAAGCACTTATGTATATGTGGATTTTTTGTTAACCACGTGACAATCCACATGTATCAAAAAGAGGTTGTGACACTTGAATAACTGAATTTAGTCAAAAAGGATCATAAAGGAGTTGACTGGTAATGTACATATCTAGTTATCACGTTATCTTTTTGATACACGTGAATCGTCACATAGATAGTGAAAGTCTACGTGTATAGACATGTAGGCTTAATTTGAACGATAAATTGAAACTACCACTATTTTGACAAAAATTAAATTAATCACCCGCTTTTAGTTGATGGAAAGTATTTTATGCCTTAATTGAGAAAATGACAATTAATTGCCCCTTTCTTTGCAATAAAACTCACAATTTTTATCTTTTATCATTGGCTTCATAGGCTTCTGTCTAACATAATGATACAAACAGGTATTGCAGATATCATGGGTAGAAGATTTGGAACCCACAAAATTCCGTACAACTTACAAAAGAGTTGGTGCGGTAGCATCTCGATGTTTATAGTTGGTTTTTTAATCTCGATAGGGTATGTTCCACTAATGTAGCTTCTTTTAACAGTTAAGTTATATTATAAAATACTTACTTGACTTAGATGGAGCAAAATAGACGTGTCAGATGGCTTGTGTTATAGGTCCATACAGATTCGAACCAGACCAAGTAATTTTTTGGTATGGGATTTGGCCCGAAATGCCCTTTATCGCAAATATAAGGAAAGATACAAGAGTATAGCGTGTCAAATGTAATTTCAAAAGTTGTACTATTTCAACAAAAGTTTATATGGATAAAATGATTTAGGAGGTTCTATGAATTAAAGGTACAATTTGGGCTTTTCTCTAACTGTATCTCTTGAGCTATCTATTTGATTTTATCCATCTGATGTGTTGGAAGGATAATAACCCATCGAAGTCCCAGCTCTTGTTTTTATACTCTAGTACTATAGATATTGTCCATTCGACCATTTTTGCATCAAATTTTGATGACTTTCCTCTGCCTGTCATATCTTTCCGCCCAAAAAGAATTGATTACACACCAGCTTTGGGCAACTAATAAATGTGGCCAATGAGTAGGTGCATTGTCCTACAGGAATATTAACATAGTACTAACTTTACAAGGCAAGTTGGTTATGAGCCTTTTTAATTTGGTGAAAGCAAAACCGGTTGGTTGGAAAAGGTACAATGATCAAATAAATTCGATAAAAGTAGTATATTATATATCAGTTTCCTATAATTAGTGATGTTATTAGAATAGCAGTTAAGAGGCAATGTCGGAGTTTTTGCTGAATTTACATTTAGTAGAGTGCCAAATGTTTTTAGTTCTGGCGTGCAAAGAATGGAACATATGGTTCTCTATAAAGTTGTTATGGTAGTCATTCCCTATTAAGATGCCTGGCTTGCTTATAATATTGCATCTGCCATGGGGGTGTTCATGTGTGAATTGTGCTTACTAGTTAAATTGTGATAATGGACCATTTTACCTTGTTATCCAGGATGCTATACTACTTTTCAATCTTCGGGTACTTAGAGTTAGAGCTAGACTGGAGTTCGACAATTGAAAGAGTGGCACTGGTGGCACTGGTTGCAACATTGGTGGAGTCACTCCCTACAAAAGGAGGCATAGATGACAATATCTCTGTTCCTCTGGCAAGCATGGCAACTGCATATTTGAGTTTCGGCTTCCAAGTGTAATATGCTATTTTCTTGCAAATGCATCCTTTTTCTTGAGTAATGATTTTTTATATACAAAATGAGAATAAATAATCTTTGAATAACTCTAGAATACGAGTATTTACTGGTAGTTCAAATGTACTTTAATAGCAATCGATAATTTCATTGACGGTGTAGTTTTGGGTATAACTCCTGATTTGAAGTGATCAATGGATTTAAAACAGTACGATGCATCGATTCACATTTTGTTGTATTTTTTTAGACAAGTGTGAAACATACTCCTATTGATTCTCATAATATCATGACATGACATGTGTAGTGCTCTATTATCTGCCGTCAATTGTTACCCAGATAACATGATCTATCATTACCCAAAATTTGAACTATTGGCACAATGTAGGTTGCATAGCCAAAATACTAGCAAATTAGACCATTAATAAATGACCAGAACAGAGATACCAACTCGCCAACAGAACACTTCGATTCATAGAAGATCAATATTGAAGACTGTAATGAACCCTCAAAACGTTACATATTATTTGGAGAAATCTTTAACAGCAAGAGGTTCATACCATTGAGGACCAAACCCAGCAGATATTCTTGCTGCCTCATTGAAAGGAGGCTTCAATGGCCCCCTGAAATATGCCCTCACAATCTCATGGAACTTCTCAATCACTTCACCACTTTCGTCATCTCCATTGGGGGCTTTTGATCGTGAGCACAAATACTTGAACCACTTCACTCCAGCAGCACAATGAGTGATTTCTTCAGGGTAAACCACTTTCTCGAGTAAATCAGCAGTATCGTTGTCGCCTCCATTTCGGAAACGAGAGATGGTGGTAGGCAACACATCCAGTCCTCTTGCCTGTGATTATTATTAACTCCAGGAGGTTAACTCCTAATATATGATTATATGAGTGGTTTCGGTTATATTCTTTCTACAGATCAAATAGGAAAGTTAAGTATTTTAGCTAAGACGTAACACATTCAATGGGTTGAAAGGTCCCCAAAGTCTATTCAGATTGCATAATTATTGATAAAATTGTTTTATTAATAACATGAGATTGTCGTTGAGTCGTAAAGACTGCTCATAGGTTTTCAGTCGCCATGGAGCGGGAACCCAAAGGCCCTTGGTGGGAGATGTAAACCTTATTTAGCCTCCATAAATACATTTCCTAAGTAACTAGTTACCTTACATCATGGCAGTCAGTTTGATATCTGTCTAGTAGAGACTTGGATTAGACCGATCGGCCCAACCATGTAAATTCTCATGTACTTTTTTCTACTCATTTCTTTTCACCTGTTTGTGTGTGTTCAAGAAAGCATATTGAATACGTGGTGAGGTTTAAGCACCATATCGGCATGTCTTAACAATTGTTGTTGTCATAGTATAGTTATTGCAATGATATGGGTTCACTATTACGTGTAATATAATTCAAAAAGAGATCAGCCAAACCACTAACAAAAAATAATTTAATGTGCTTTTAATAAGCTTTAAGTACTGTGAAATATAAAAAACAATCTCAGGTTTTTGCTTTAAAACGTTTTCATAGTGTTGGGACTGAGTATGTCATTTATCCGGGAAGGGTCATTTTCTTTAAAATGTAAAACATAACTTAGTTTACGTACGCTGGTAGCTATGGAAAAAGTGTGCAAAGAAGAGAATGGATAGTAGAGTGAAAGAAAGATATTGTAAGATCATTAACATTAGACGTACCTCATGAACACAATGCTCCACAGCAAGACGTGCAAATAGATCTTTGGATGTAGCAACAGCCGAGTCCCATAAACCATCATGAGCCGGGAGAGCTCCATAGAAAGAACCCAATTCCTCAAGTCGGGCAGCAAGAAGAGTGAAGTGACGACCTTCATCTTGTGCAACTCTAACAAAATCATCAAAAAACTCTCTTGGCATCAAATCTTGCTTGCCAAAACGTGCTATTATATCCTGAATAATATAACTAGAGGAATTATAAACTTTGGAAAGTCTAAAGAGTCCAACATATTTAAAGATTTTTCTTCTTCAAGGAGATTTGGCAATAGATTAAGCATCTTAACTGAACTATTCATTTTAATGTGATCTGCGTACATAATCGGGTAACAGAATAAAATGGGTAACTTTTAGTACAAGTAGAACAGTTAGAGTTGACCCATAACATTGTTTGAAACCTGGAATTTGATTACAAAACCTATATTATAGCAATAAATATTTACTGTCTGAATGAAGCAGTTTAGAAGGATGTATTCATTAGAAGTATACTTTATGCAAATTTCAATCCATATTGCCCATTTGACCCGTTTCTCTTAGCTTTTATTCTGTTATTTACCTAATCATATATAAATAGGTTGACATTGCTAGCAAACGTTGCATCGAAAAAGATACATAAAATGAAGTACCCAAGACAAGTCAATGGCCCAACTTTCAGTATGCACAAGGCTATGCACAATAGCCTGTCTACTCTGCAAGCTTCCGGCTTTCCCAAGCTTCGGCATAAGACTAGGCGAAACCAACTTCACCTGCATCATATATAGTCCACAACATTATCATTATGTTACAACAACTCAGCTAGTCATTTTATCAAACAGTTGGTGCGCATACATAAAATACCAAAACCAGCAAAACATTTGACAGAATAATTGTGAGGGGCTAACATTAGTGAGTCGGGCAGGGCGGTCCGGGACGACGAAATCGGGTTGTTGTGAAGTGTGATAGGCATTTGAAATGAGACCTTGTAGCCATTTGTTAGCAATTTGATCACCAAGTTTGGCCTTTTCAACTGGGTCTGGTGTGTTTAGCACACGCAGTGCTGCTTCCACTAGGGTTTCACTTTCACCATCGCTCATCTTCTGTTACTTTTGCAACTTCTTTTGGTAGTGCGTGATATGCTGGGCTCCAACTTTTGGATATCAGGTACAAACATAATTGTTAATAGGGTTAAATGTATAAAAAGGTAATTTACTTTCATAAAATTTTTAAAAAAGGATTTTGATTATTTGGCTGTGTTCTCAAATTGTAAGCAATAAAGGTAATATAATTAATTTTTAACGTTAGATATTTGTTAAGTGTCACATGACATGCCACATCATTAGAAAAAGTCTACGTGACATTGCTGTAACAATAGTTTTTGGAATAGTTAATTGGCATGAGTTATGATCGCCAATAAACCTTATGAGGCATCGCAAATTCAAAGAGGTTATCAGAAGACTGCACCGCCTGGGTGTCACGAGTGGCGGCGACAATCTAAGGATGAATATTGTAAATTAATTTCATTAAAATATTATAGGTACTTCAAATAGATATTATAGGCATTTCAAGTGAAAATGTTTTAAATAGTGAATAAAATGACTAGACAATTTATAATTATCAACTATTTAGTTTTAAAAAAATAAAACGAAAAGAACAAATATTTATAATGTAATATAGATATTAATATGCAACATACAAAACATAAATATAAATATATATGGTAAACAAAATGGGATTCCTAATCGATATGGAAAAAGTCAATTGGCCTAATCAGTAATGCATTTTGACATTTTCCCTGATGTCAAAATTTTTATCCTAAGTTGCGTTATAAGTGGACCGACACATTCATTTAGTTTTTCTTCCATATGGAAATAAATTTGTCTTTTGCCCATGTCAGTTAAATACTTTTGACTTGATGCAAGTGGTTTGCTCCAATAACTAATATGGGGTGAGGGCTGGGTGGGAAATGATACTGTGGTTTCTGGAGAATTGATGGATCAATTTACTGAAACTTCTGTTATTATGTTACCATTGACTAATTGAGGTAGAATATGATCATAAAAGGTGGAAGCATAGGTTTGTGACTTAGAAGTATAGCATTTGAAATTGTTTAATGCTTTTTGATGCAGCAATAAGCATTTTGAGAGCGTTTGGAATTCCTTAGTAAGCTGCTAGTGCATTTTGATGCATCAGTAAGCAGATAAGTAATAAATGAGAACCAAGTGCATGTTCTTTTTCAGAAATCATTTCGAACATGATTAAGAAAGCAGGGCTTGTACCAAGTTGTTTGTATGACATCTTCAGTAATGGGTCAGATTTGACTGAAGACAGGACTCCAGGCGGTGCAGTCTTCTGATAACCTAATTGGATTTGCGATGCCTCATAAGGTTTATTGGCGATCATAACTCATGCCAATTAACTATTTCATAACATTTAAATTCATATTTCACATCTATATACCCATTTATTTTTAACGTGAAAATAACTTATATGGTTTATGTAAAAGTTAAAGTTATTTTTATCATCGATCTTCATGAATTTTATATTTGTAAATACAGAATACATTCATGAAGCTTATATATATAAATACAGATGACATGTATATAAATGTGCATTCGTGACAGTTTTTCACGAAAGTAGATTTTTTGAGAACTTGGAGATATATATTATTATTAATTACTATTACTATTACTATTGTTATTTCTCATTATCATCTTTCGTTTTTATTTTATTTTTGTATAAAACCCTATCTATAATAACTATGTTTTGGAGAGCTAAAAAGTGAGTTCGTTATTACGATAAAACCTCTATAAATTAATAATGTTGCGATCGAGATATTTTGTTAATTAAACGAGATATTATTATATCAATAAACAATAATATTTTAATTAAAAAGGTCTTACGATGTAAACTTTGGAGAAGACATTCGTTAACTTACGAACTTGATTACAAGTATGCATTATCAGCACAAAAAGAAAATGAATTATTTACTAGATTGCCTTGGTAAAAATAATGAATATTATAAGGTTCAAAACATTGAAGAAATTGTGACGATACTGTTCATAATCTTGTTGATGACGAAGTTGAGGATGATAAATAGCTTTGGAACCAGTCACTAGAAAAGAAGCATTGCAAGCGGCTACAACTTTTCACAACTTTTTGTTGCAATATATACAAGAAGACAATGTCTCAACTCTATGTGCAATGAGGGATTTGAATTAAGCTTAATACAGATTTGAAATTTAAAAAAAAAAAAACAAGTGATAATACATTCATTTTAGACTAGACAATTTGAAATCATTTAGGGCGCGTTTAGTTCACAGAATGTTTTTGGAAGGAATGAAATCTATCAAAGGAATTGGAATCTGAAGGAATGGAATTTGACGGAATGTTTTTGATTTTTCGAGAATTAAGTAACGGAAGGAATGAAATTCCTTCCCCCATCCCCAAGGAATGGAGATTCCATCAAATGATGGAATGTTTACATTCCAACGGAATGAGATTCCTCCATCTTTGAACAACCAAACGCACTAAGGAATGGAATTTAATTCCAATTCCGTCAGATTCCATCAAATTCTGTGAACCAAACGCGACCTTACTATTTATTAATGTATACTTTCAATTGGACCAACGTAAATACGTTTGGATTTCAAAAAAAATTATCATCTTATTATTATATTGATTGGGGTCCAGTTTTATACGATCTCAAGTTTGAACTGGACACATTATTAATTTAATTTAAGTTATTAATATATTAAATATTGATTTATAAAGGTTTTATTTTATTTATGAACCAAAAGAAAGATATACCGTATATGTATGTATGTAATAGAGAATTTCAAAACTATATACTCCACCGAACTGTTTGGCTTACCTTATTCTATTTGAGTTTTGGTAGATAGCTGTTTATTTTGTGATTGTAAGTCATGGTAGGCTCGTAAGTATAAAGGTAAATCATTAGATACGACTTATTCAAAATAATTAAATACAAATAAGTCAAAACTCAAATTATTATAGCTCAATAACATCGCCAGTGGCACGTTTTTAGATGTATATAGATCATGTGATGTGATGTGTTGTGTTGTATTTTAACTCCAAAAGTGTAAAAATTACTGTATTCTTCAATTAGCAAATGTGTCTCGAAACTCTAGCTCATAATAACTCATTTGACAAAAACTCTTTTCGAAGAATCGAAGACACAAACATACACATTCATCAAATTTGTATCCAGAACTACAACAAATAAGATACATCTATCTTCTATGCATATATACATACAGGCAAAATCGAGTCCAATGATTGAGGTGATTGCTGAGTTCGTTCCTTGTACAAACTAGTCCAATCTCTCAACTCATAATCTTATAGCGAGTCGGTAGTGAATGCTTGGAAAACCTAATTAAACATGACTTATTGTTAAGAGTTGATAAGTAGTATACCTCACGAACAAGTTGGCAACACGACATTTTGAGTCACTTGAATTGCATCATATGAATGTGGCATCGCCAACGAGGCCCACTCAAAATTATTTTTCTGCATCATGTAGCATTTAATATTGTCCCTTGTTGGTGGTGCTAGTTAGTTATACGAGTGTAATCAATTAAGCAACATCAACAATGAGGCTAATCTCTTTGGAGGTTCTTCTTCTTAGTAAAGCTTTTGTTTGGGGCCAAGAGAGGTGATATTGCGATACATGTTTTATTGGGTGGAGATTCCCTTAAGTTAGAAGTAACTTGAGGGGTTAAGTTGGAGAGTTATTGACCATTGGATTAAAATCAATGGTGAAGATTTAATTATCATTTTTAAATCTTAATCATTGATTTTAAATCAATGGTCAAGATCATCCAACTTTACCTCTCAAATTATCCCTAACTTGAGGGGATCTCAACCATATTTTATTTAGGTGACGTGAGACAATTATTAATATATTTATTTATACAATACTAAAAACTAGCTATGTTTTTACAAGTCCTCAATGCATGTTGTACAACCATGCATACTATACACCTTTACATATATATGATTAATTTGTATTAATTTAATACTAACATGGTATCCTCAAAATACGACGGTGTGATAGCGGCGACGGGTAGCGATCGTGGCGACGGTGGTGGCGTCGTTAAATGGTATAGGGGTGATGTAAATGTAATTAATGTAAAGGCGGTAGTGGAATTATTTTAAAAGATAAGAGTTTAAGGTGTAAAATTAATTCATTATTATTATTATTATTATTATTATTATTATTATTATTATTATTATTATTATTATTATTATTATTATTATTATTATTATTATTTACATTTATACATTTTTGGATGTTAAATTTATATATATAGTCACTTTATATATACATAATTATTTGATATTATTATTATTATTATTATTATTATTATTATTATTATTATTATTATTATTATTAT
The DNA here is from genome assembly GCA_034093135.1 of Erigeron breviscapus. Classification (NCBI taxonomy): domain Eukaryota; kingdom Viridiplantae; phylum Streptophyta; class Magnoliopsida; order Asterales; family Asteraceae; genus Erigeron; species Erigeron breviscapus. The sequence continues at coordinate 306,298,869 of CM067167.1, forward strand.
TATTATTATTATTATTATTATTATTATTATTATTATTATTATTATTATTATTATTATTATTATTATTATTATTATTATTATTATTATTATTATTATTATTATTATTATTATTATTATTATTATTATTATTATTATTATTATTATTATTATTATTATTATTATTATTATTATTATTATTATTATTATTATTATTATTATTATTATTATTATTATTATTATTATTATTATTATTATTATTATTATTATTATTATTATTATTATTATTATTATTATTATTATTATTATTATTATTATTATTATTATTATTATTATTATTATTATTATTATTATTATTATTATTATTATTATTATTATTATTATTATTATTATTATTATTATTATTATTATTATTATTATTATTATTATTATTATTATTATTATTATTATTATTATTATTATTATTATTATTATTATTATTATTATTATTATTATTATTATTATTATTATTATTATTATTATTATTATTATTATTATTATTATTATTATTATTATTATTATTATTATTATTATTATTATTATTATTATTATTATTATTATTATTATTATTATTATTATTATTATTATTATTATTATTATTATTATTATTATTATTATTATTATTATTATTATTATTATTATTATTATTATTATTATTATTATTATTATTATTATTATTATTATTATTATTATTATTATTATTATTATTATTATTATTATTATTATTATTATTATTATTATTATTATTATTATTATTATTATTATTATTATTATTATTATTATTATTATTATTATTATTATTATTATTATTATTATTATTATTATTATTATTATTATTATTATTATTATTATTATTATTATTATTATTATTATTATTATTATTATTATTATTATTATTATTATTATTATTATTATTATTATTATTATTATTATTATTATTATTATTATTATTATTATTATTATTATTATTATTATTATTATTATTATTATTATTATTATTATTATTATTATTATTATTATTATTATTATTATTATTATTATTATTATTATTATTATTATTATTATTATTATTATTATTATTATTATTATTATTATTATTATTATTATTATTATTATTATTATTATTATTATTATTATTATTATTATTATTATTATTATTATTATTATTATTATTATTATTATTATTATTATTATTATTATTATTATTATTATTATTATTATTATTATTATTATTATTATTATTATTATTATTATTATTATTATTATTATTATTATTATTATTATTATTATTATTATTATTATTATTATTATTATTATTATTATTATTATTATTATTATTATTATTATTATTATTATTATTATTATTATTATTATTATTATTATTATTATTATTATTATTATTATTATTATTATTATTATTATTATTATTATTATTATTATTATTATTATTATTATTATTATTATTATTATTATTATTATTATTATTATTATTATTATTATTATTATTATTATTATTATTATTATTATTATTATTATTATTATTATTATTATTATTATTATTATTATTATTATTATTATTATTATTATTATTATTATTATTATTATTATTATTATTATTATTATTATTATTATTATTATTATTATTATTATTATTATTATTATTATTATTATTATTATTATTATTAGCTTATTATTATTATTATTATTATTATTATTATTATTATTATTATTATTATTATTATTATTATTATTATTATTATTATTATTATTTATTTATTTATTAATTATAATTATATTTTATTAATATTTAAATAGTGATTTAGTCAAATTAGTCAATAAGTAAAGTTTTTATCAAAAAACTAATTCATTGGTTTTACTCTACATGGTGGTCTGACAAAAACATTATATTTATACGAGCATGGTGCCCGCGCAATGCGACGGCGGTATAGTGGTGTTGGTGACGCGTGGTGATGACATCGACAATTGGTGTCGAGTGGTGTAAGTTGATGTTAAGATAATAGAAATATTTTATAAGATAAGACTTAGAATGTAAATTAGAAAGATAAGGGTTTAGGGTGTAAAATAATTCATTAAGGGCAAATTTGGTAATTTATAAAAACCCTCCATAGTGGGGTGTTTATTAAGGGCAGTTTAGTAATTTTGTATGTAACTTTCTTGTAACACTTTCCATTTTGAGGGGGGTGGATAATTTTTAATAAGGAGTATAGATATGTCAGGTATTTGATAATTTAAATTAATTATAATGGTTAATATTGAATACGTAAAGCAATAATGATACTAAAATAATAATAATAATAACCAATTTGTTCATATTTTATGTATTTAAATTGAATTTCCTTTTACGTTTGTCTATTAATAATTACATTTTATATAAAATTACTACTATTTTAATAAGTAGTTATACAAATGTATACATTGTCTTTAATGCTATAATATATTGTTATCTCATACTCTAAATTTGGTGGATACATTATTTGATTGTATGATAATATAATGCGAGTCGATCGTCTATTTATAAAAGTTTATCATACTAATTGTCTTACCATGCAAAGCATGAGTTTAATCTAGTAAATTATATAAATTTTTAATCTCACTCATTTAACCTGCAATTGGTACAAAACATAAACTTATATAAATATTTCCGCTGTCAAAGTAAAAGCTCGCCTCTCAAAAAAATTATTAATCATTTTTTTTAATCATATTTAATATAGCTAACTTAGTAAAAATCTAACATATATATTTTCCATTCATTAATAACAACAATATTAAAATAAAATTTTAAAATCTTATATTATTATCATCATCAACAACAACATCTGACCGGTGCATTTAGAAGAAAAAAAGATAGATGAATTTGATGGTGGCATGTGAGTTGAATCTATATATAAACAGTGGCGGAACCAGGATTTGAAGTGACCAGTAGCACAAATTTATTTATCACTAGCCTTTGTATCGACGTTAAGTAACGATAACGGCTAGATTGTTACGATTTTTATCGTTTTAAAGATTTTTTAGCTATTTTTAATGGTTTTTAAGGGTTTTTTTTGGCATTTTGGTTGTTTTCATTTCTCATTTAGTTGTACAAGTTCATCTTCATAAGATTTATTGTTAGAAATTTTTTTTAAAAGTTTAAAGTTAGTTACAATGACCGGTATCCTAAATTACTTTGACCGTAGCATCATTAAGGAATACATCATTTTTCGAAAAAACTTACCCTGCATCAATTTAGCGGACCCGTAGCCCGGGCTACCCCTAAGCTCAATGTAGTTCCACCTATGTATATAGATACAAGATTACACGCATCAAATGCATGTTGTACAAATTATTTATGCTGGAAATCATAAGGTTGTTGAAGGCATAATGATAACTTCACAAAAAAAAGGTTGCAATACAACTCCGAGCACCCCTATTAACTTCCGTACGACTATTGCCAACTTCGGCAACGTAAGCCACCATAAAAAATGGTGGACAGAAAAAATGAAGAATAGATAGTTTGATGATGTCGTAGAGTAGATGTATTTGTTAACCATCAACAACTTTTCTTCTTCTTTTGGAAGGAAGGGAGAGAAAATAAGTTATTGACTTCAAAAAAATTGACAGACAAAACATGGACTTTATAAGAAAGTATTTAAACTGGAAAATAGAAGGGAGAAGAGAATATGAGGCTGTTAGGCACCTAATTTGGATGAAAAACTTCTCACATATCAATTTTTAATACATAAAAAATATTGGGCAATCATTTATTCAAAATATTAAAAAAAAAAAACATGTAAGGGGTTTTACCAACTTAGGTATCTAACAGTCCCATACTCATTTTTTCCAAAATAGAAAGGACATTCCCCATCCAAGAGGTCATGTGTTCAAACGAGCTCTCTAGCGTGGACCCGATTAAGACAACGTATGCTAAAGCTCCTGTTGTCAAATCACGACGCGAAATGTTAAATGAAATTCACCTTTATAAAAAAAATAGAAAGGAAATGCTTACACATAGATGATAGGACTATAAAAAAGATGGAAGAAAATAAGAACTAATCTTTGAAATTTTTTTTTTTTATTTTTGAAAATTTGCAATTTTTTTTATTTTGTTTTTTTTTTTTTTTTTTTTTTTTTTTTTTTTTTTTTTTTTTTTTTTTTTTTTTTTTTTTTTTTTTTTTTTTTTTTTTTTTTTTTTTTTTTTTTTTTTTTTTTTTTTTTTTTTTTTTTTTTTTTTTTTTTTTTTTTTTTTTTTTTTTTTTTTTTTTTTTTTTTTTTTTTTTTTTTTTTTTTTTTTTTTTTTTTTTTTTTTTTTTTTTTTTTTTTTTTTTTTTTTTTTTTTTTTTTTTTTTTTTTTTTTTTTTTTTTTTTTTTTTTTTTTTTTTTTTTTTTTTTTTTTTTTTTTTTTTTTTTTTTTTTTTTTTTTTTTTTTTTTTTTTTTTTTTTTTTTTTTTTTTTTTTTTTTTTTTTTTTTTTTTTTTTTTTTTTTTTTTTTTTTTTTTTTTTTTTTTTTTTTTTTTTTTTTTTTTTTTTTTTTTTTTTTTTTTTTTTTTTTTTTTTTTTTTTTTTTTTTTTTTTTTTTTTTTTTTTTTTTTTTTTTTTTTTTTTTTTTTTTTTTTTTTTTTTTTTTTTTTTTTTTTTTTTTTTTTTTTTTTTTTTTTTTTTTTTTTTTTTTTTTTTTTTTTTTTTTTTTTTTTTTTTTTTTTTTTTTTTTTTTTTTTTTTTTTTTTTTTTTTTTTTTTTTTTTTTTTTTTTTTTTTTTTTTTTTTTTTTTTTTTTTTTTTTTTTTTTTTTTTTTTTTTTTTTTTTTTTTTTTTTTTTTTTTTTTTTTTTTTTTTTTTTTTTTTTTTTTTTTTTTTTTTTTTTTTTTTTTTTTTTTTTTTTTTTTTTTTTTTTTTTTTTTTTTTTTTTTTTTTTTTTTTTTTTTTTTTTTTTTTTTTTTTTTTTTTTTTTTTTTTTTTTTTTTTTTTTTTTTTTTTTTTTTTTTTTTTTTTTTTTTTTTTTTTTTTTTTTTTTTTTTTTTTTTTTTTTTTTTTTTTTTTTTTTTTTTTTTTTTTTTTTTTTTTTTTTTTTTTTTTTTTTTTTTTTTTTTTTTTTTTTTTTTTTTTTTTTTTTTTTTTTTTTTTTTTTTTTTTTTTTTTTTTTTTTTTTTTTTTTTTTTTTTTTTTTTTTTTTTTTTTTTTTTTTTTTTTTTTTTTTTTTTTTTTTTTTTTTTTTTTTTTTTTTTTTTTTTTTTTTTTTTTTTTTTTTTTTTTTTTTTTTTTTTTTTTTTTTTTTTTTTTTTTTTTTTTTTTTTTTTTTTTTTTTTTTTTTTTTTTTTTTTTTTTTTTTTTTTTTTTTTTTTTTTTTTTTTTTTTTTTTTTTTTTTTTTTTTTTTTTTTTTTTTTTTTTTTTTTTTTTTTTTTTTTTTTTTTTTTTTTTTTTTTTTTTTTTTTTTTTTTTTTTTTTTTTTTTTTTTTTTTTTTTTTTTTTTTTTTTTTTTTTTTTTTTTTTTTTTTTTTTTTTTTTTTTTTTTTTTTTTTTTTTTTTTTTTTTTTTTTTTTTTTTTTTTTTTTTTTTTTTTTTTTTTTTTTTTTTTTTTTTTTTTTTTTTTTTTTTTTTTTTTTTTTTTTTTTTTTTTTTTTTTTTTTTTTTTTTTTTTTTTTTTTTTTTTTTTTTTTTTTTTTTTTTTTTTTTTTTTTTTTTTTTTTTTTTTTTTTTTTTTTTTTTTTTTTTTTTTTTTTTTTTTTTTTTTTTTTTTTTTTTTTTTTTTTTTTTTTTTTTTTTTTTTTTTTTTTTTTTTTTTTTTTTTTTTTTTTTTTTTTTTTTTTTTTTTTTTTTTTTTTTTTGTTTTTTTTATTTATTTTTATTTTTTTTGTTAATGAAGTTTTTTATTTGAGTTTTCTTTATGGGGATAATATGTATGCTTCTAGTAGCATATAATTAGGTGCTTACAAAGCAATTTTTTAAAACAAATTTACATTTATATATGTATATAGAAATCATTATTGGCGTAATCTGGATGTGCTTTGAAGAATGCGTGTCATTATTGTAAAAAGATTGATACCCAGCTGGTAAAAAGAAAATATGAGCAAAACCAAGATCAGGAATTTTGTATAAAGAAGCTTTTATCTTCTTCTTTTTTATCCTTTTTTTAAATGTTGAAAGAAAAATACCCATCTAGTTAGCACAAGATTATACATCTCCGCCTGATTGGGAATCTGATCCACCACTACATCGTTAACTCTCGGAGGATTGCCAGGTGGTGGAGGCATCGGACCCAATGAGCCTGGTTGATTAACACGGCGGGGGTTCACACGATTTACATTAGCATTAGCAGCAGCATTAGCAGCATTAGAAGCACCTGCACCCGGATGGACAGGTGGAGTAACGCTAGCAGTAGCTCCGTCGCGTTGGATGTTGCGGTTGCGAGTGTTAACCATTTTCCTTCAATAAAATGGTGGAGTCGATAAGCGCAAAATAAAACAAAAAGCTCGTTGAGATAAGGCTAAAACATATCATCGTAACGTAAACATCTCGTAAGCCCTATCACACTCGCACTCATCCCAACCCATCCTACATCACATGTCATCACTAGCTAAGGCATCCTACGAGTACCTAGCATGCACATCTTAAGTTTAAGTCCAAACCCTATGGTCAATAGGCCTTGGTTCACTTAAACTACTTCTCTGATACCAACTTGTAACACCCGTTTCGTAAAAATATGGATTTCCAAAAATTTTCGCCTAACGGCGTCAATAAAGCGGAAACAGTTTATTAAAAACCTCAACCAATGAAAACAGTTGAGAAACATAAGTGGTGTTACTAATAGCATCAAATCAGTAATAAAAGAAATCCATAAGATTGCCCAACATAAAGCAACCATAACATAGTCATTACAATAGTTCCATAAAGGAAATCATTAACATTAAGTCTATGCGAAGTTATTGGGTAAACTAAAGCCATCTTGATCATCTACCCATCTCTCGCCAAAGCTTCACACGACATCTCACTGCTTAACCTGAGGGGTGTCAACACATAAGAAGAAACAAGTGTTAGCTATAAAGCTAAGTAAGATAACACCAGGTTTAAGCAAAACATTTCATCCATTAAACACGTCACTTTAAAACATTACGTCATTTGATTTAGGCATTTATATCACCACATAACGTATCCATATCACATATAAGCATAGAGTCCATGACCCTAAGTGTGCCTAATCAATTTCGTCATTTCATCTCATCTCATTAAGTTGTGACTAGGTCACCGTTAAGTTGTAACCGAAGTTACCGTTAAGGAAAGACAATGTCGATCCATGAGTAGCACGTTATGTTCACGACATTAGGTGGGTCATCAGGCCACCCGAACTACTCGCCACATATGACTTGTTGCAAGGAGCCACCCGAGCAACCATTTTAACGTACACTCCCACATACGGGCACTACGTACTCTCCCACATGCGAGCACGACGTACTCTCCCACATACGAGCACGGTTTATACGTACCTATTACCACCGCCAGGCACGGGTTATGCATAACACTCATCATCTAATTAGCTCGAGCATTTACCACATTTAGTTTAGGTTTCTTATGTTATCCTAAACTAGTCATCATCTATCATCATTTCACGTTAGGGCCCTTAAAACGTGCACGTGTCATGGCAACCTAAAAAGGTCTAGTGTTCTAGATGAACAAGCCACATATACATGCACATATCATCATTACATCATATCATTAACCACCGTTCATCATAACATATCATATCGTTAAACTTATCATCACATATCATATCATAAACGTATTTACGGGGAAGCATTTTAGGCATAGGCATCGTCATCTTTAATCCCCGAATACCTCCCATATCAACCCAACCACAATATAGGTTATACATTACCGTTTTGGAGGTTATAGTTTATGAAACCATTTTTGTTGCACCCTCAGCGTGACAAAAGTAGTGTATCTTACCTGGTAGTAGTATGTGCGCGCAAACAAAAGCTAACAGTGCTTAATAGTAATCCCCGACACCTATCGTACATTAATATATGAAATATAAGTCATTTGGGACCTTAAATGGACTTGAAAACGAACTTAGTTTTGTTCTTACGAACTTAATCCCAGAAAACGAACTTAACTGCTTTCTGATAACAAACGAACTTAATCTTCGTTTCCAAAACGAATTTAGCCAACGGATTTAACAAACGAAATTAGTCTTCTTTTAAACGAAAATAGCTTGAACGAAGTTAAACTTCGTTTTTCAAACGAATTTAGCATTCCAGAAACGAATTTAACACTTAAAACGAATTTAACTCTATTTTCGTCCAGAATTCATAAAACGGCTTTAATCTTCATTTTTCCAGAAATCAATCGACTTAGGCTTCACCCAAAACATGTTTTTGACATTGTTAAACATATTTTGATCATAATGATCGATTACAAACTCGTTTGATGTCGTTTTGATCATTAATTTGCTTAAACATATTATGAACCCTAATTTATTAAAACTCCTTTATAAAATCAGATTTAATCCTTTATAAAATCAGATTTAATCCTTTATAAAACATCATTAGATCTGAAAATATCGACAACAAATCATTGATTACCTGTACGAATGACAGCCAATCCGATTCAATGCAAAACACACGATTTGATTGACCAAAACTTGAAGATTATGCTTAAGAATTCAAGAGAGAATTGAAGGAACTTTTGTATTTGTTTTAATTATGATTAATGGCTGCAAAATTAACCTAGATTAGGCTAATCCCATGCCAAACCCGTTTTTAACTTTTCAACTTTGGCAAAATTGGTCCCTGGACTTCATATTGACTTTATTTCGCTTAAAAACACCTATTGGGGATACCTATAACACACTAAAGCACTTTCGCACACTACAAAGGCCTTTTACACATCATTTAGTCCACTTTATTGTCACTCATTAAAGGTAATTAAATCTCACATATAGGGCACATAAACATATAAACACACATTTTACCACATAACATATCACGGACTTAGAATTTGACCTAACGACGTTAGTCAACAGAAACGATTAAGTTTTGGGATGTTACAGTATGTAATTGTGATTTATATGAATTCAGAATAATTTTTATGAATTCCTTTTGCAAGTCATATTGTGATAGTATCTATACATACTTGCGTACATGTTTTTTTTTTTTTTTTTTTTTTTTTTTTTTTTTTTTTTTTTTTTTTTTTTTTTTTTTTTTTTTTTTTTTTTTTTTTTTTTTTTTTTTTTTTTTTTTTTTTTTTTTTTTTTTTTTTTTTTTTTTTTTTTTTTTTTTTTTTTTTTTTTTTTTTTTTTTTTTTTTTTTTTTTTTTTTTTTTTTTTTTTTTTTTTTTTTTTTTTTTTTTTTTTTTTTTTTTTTTTTTTTTTTTTTTTTTTTTTTTTTTTTTTTTTTTTTTTTTTTTTTTTTTTTTTTTTTTTTTTTTTTTTTTTTTTTTTTTTTTTTTTTTTTTTTTTTTTTTTTTTTTTTTTTTTTTTTTTTTTTTTTTTTTTTTTTTTTTTTTTTTTTTTTTTTTTTTTTTTTTTTTTTTTTTTTTTTTTTTTTTTTTTTTTTTTTTTTTTTTTTTTTTTTTTTTTTTTTTTTTTTTTTTTTTTTTTTTTTTTTTTTTTTTTTTTTTTTTTTTTTTTTTTTTTTTTTTTTTTTTTTTTTTTTTTTTTTTTTTTTTTTTTTTTTTTTTTTTTTTTTTTTTTTTTTTTTTTTTTTTTTTTTTTTTTTTTTTTTTTTTTTTTTTTTTTTTTTTTTTTTTTTTTTTTTTTTTTTTTTTTTTTTTTTTTTTTTTTTTTTTTTTTTTTTTTTTTTTTTTTTTTTTTTTTTTTTTTTTTTTTTTTTTTTTTTTTTTTTTTTTTTTTTTTTTTTTTTTTTTTTTTTTTTTTTTTTTTTTTTTTTTTTTTTTTTTTTTTTTTTTTTTTTTTTTTTTTTTTTTTTTTTTTTTTTTTTTTTTTTTTTTTTTTTTTTTTTTTTTTTTTTTTTTTTTTTTTTTTTTTTTTTTTTTTTTTTTTTTTTTTTTTTTTTTTTTTTTTTTTTTTTTTTTTTTTTTTTTTTTTTTTTTTTTTTTTTTTTTTTTTTTTTTTTTTTTTTTTTTTTTTTTTTTTTTTTTTTTTTTTTTTTTTTTTTTTTTTTTTTTTTTTTTTTTTTTTTTTTTTTTTTTTTTTTTTTTTTTTTTTTTTTTTTTTTTTTTTTTTTTTTTTTTTTTTTTTTTTTTTTTTTTTTTTTTTTTTTTTTTTTTTTTTTTTTTTTTTTTTTTTTTTTTTTTTTTTTTTTTTTTTTTTTTTTTTTTTTTTTTTTTTTTTTTTTTTTTTTTTTTTTTTTTTTTTTTTTTTTTTTTTTTTTTTTTTTTTTTTTTTTTTTTTTTTTTTTTTTTTTTTTTTTTTTTTTTTTTTTTTTTTTTTTTTTTTTTTTTTTTTTTTTTTTTTTTTTTTTTTTTTTTTTTTTTTTTTTTTTTTTTTTTTTTTTTTTTTTTTTTTTTTTTTTTTTTTTTTTTTTTTTTTTTTTTTTTTTTTTTTTTTTTTTTTTTTTTTTTTTTTTTTTTTTTTTTTTTTTTTTTTTTTTTTTTTTTTTTTTTTTTTTTTTTTTTTTTTTTTTTTTTTTTTTTTTTTTTTTTTTTTTTTTTTTTTTTTTTTTTTTTTTTTTTTTTTTTTTTTTTTTTTTTTTTTTTTTTTTTTTTTTTTTTTTTTTTTTTTTTTTTTTTTTTTTTTTTTTTTTTTTTTTTTTTTTTTTTTTTTTTTTTTTTTTTTTTTTTTTTTTTTTTTTTTTTTTTTTTTTTTTTTTTTTTTTTTTTTTTTTTTTTTTTTTTTTTTTTTTTTTTTTTTTTTTTTTTTTTTTTTTTTTTTTTTTTTTTTTTTTTTTTTTTTTTTTTTTTTTTTTTTTTTTTTTTTTTTTTTTTTTGGAGGTTATAGTTTATGAAACCTTTTTTTGTTGCACCCTCAGCGTGACAAAAGTAGTGTATCTTACCTGGTAGTAGTATGTGCGCGCAAACAAAAGCTAACAGTGCTTAATAGTAATCCCCGAGAAAAGCTAAACCGACTATATTGTGCCTATCAAGTCTCCCAACAGTTTCCCACTTGAAGGCTTGATAATTTTCAATCTGCCTTCCACCTTTTGAACAAACTTGTACTTGTACGTCTAGTACCTCCATCATCCCATCCTAGTTGCAGCGACCTTCTTATCTGTTGGAACTCCATTGAGCTTCATTTCATCAGTCACAGCTATCACTTCCTTTGATTGATTTTAATGTGTACTTACTTGAATGTTGTTATAACTCTCCATTGAAGTAGTTAATATATCTATAATTTTCAGTGTGGAAAAGTGTTTCATGAATACCACAAGACGACGAAGAAATGAAGGAGTTGCACCTTCTTCTTTTCAAATGTGATGGGGTAAGAAGTTCCCCTACTTAAATGTGAAGAATGAAATATATATTATAGCAATTAGTCGACCATGTATATGTTTGCAGGAGCTCACCTCATTGTCTCCCCAAACAAACCCATAAAACTTGCCAATTTTCCTTTTTGATTTTTCCCCCTGCAAACATATACATGGTCGACTAATTGCTATAATATATATTTCATTCTTCACATTTAAGTAGGGGAACTTCTTACCCCATCACATTTGAAAAGAAGAAGATGCAACTCCTTCATTTATTCGTCGTCTTGTGGTATTTGTGAAAAATTCTTCCACACTAAAAATTATAGATATATTAACTACTTCAATGGAGATTTATAGCATCATTCAAGTACAGAAAGGCAGTGATAGCCGTGACTGATGAAATGAAGCTCAATAGAGTTCCAATAGATAAGAAGGTCGCTGCAACTAGGATGGGATGATGTAGGTACTAGACGTACAAGTACAAGTTTGTTCAAAAAGTGGAAGGCAGATTGAAGATTATCAAGCCTCCAAGTGGGAAATTGTTGGGAGACTTGATAGGCACAATATAGTCGGTTTAGCTTTTCTCAGGGATTACATCATTAACCCTAATCTGTGCATTATATATACGTGTTATCATGTACTTGTAATTCCTTATCACGAGTATTGTGAGGCTAAAAAAAAGCTATAACAAAATACCCTAGTTGCAGCATGTGAATTAGGTAACATAACATGACTGAAAATTTATCGTGTTCATTCTAGATAGTGTGTGTGTAGTTTAATCCTAACAGGTCTCAGCAAACCCCACTTAAATCTTTACTAAACTATGACAGGCCATCATAATGTACCTAAGCTTAATGTGCGAACCAAATAGAAATTAGCTTAAAAAGTACCTTTTTTGATCTTGTTTGGCGACCATGTTTATAGACATCTGGTCTTCTCCGTTTGGGTCTTGATGAGCGTTCATTTTGTGATAATTTCCCCCATCATAAGGCCACATTTTAATGTCTAAATGAGTTAATATTCGTGAACTATTGGTACTTAATGGATTCGATATAAATGCAGGTTCACGGAAGATGCGAGCGAGGGTGAATGACATCTATCCACTTAACATGAAGGCCAATGAAGTTACAAGACACAAGGAGGCAAATCGGGAGTCGAACGAAGCAAATCGAGGAGACGGAGCAGCTGCCAGCGCCGCTGGCATCCCATTTCCAACGTCGTTGGGCGGCCCAGGTCCAGTTACGACTTTTGCCTTATAAATAGAACAAGAAACCCTGAAGCCTAAAAGAGAGCAGATCCCGCAGCCCTAGTCGACACCTATCAACCCTAGGTCGAATTTTGCAGATTCCAAGGAGGTTTTGGAGCTTCTAACACCTCTCAATCTTCAACCTAGATCTTTCATCTTTATTTACTTTCTAGTTGGTAAACAATGTCTTTCATCTTTTCAGACTTTGTTATTCCTTTAATAATGTCAGGCTAGTAGGCTGAATATTTGTTTGGATCAATGTGATCATGTAGACGTTTATTTATCTTATTTTATTTGTTAGATCTGTTGGATAGTGATTATTGTTTATCGTAGATCCATGGTTAATGAGTTCTTCATATTGTTATAGGTTCTATATCTGCATGTATTGATTTAATTCTGATGATCTGTCTATAATCATACACTAGGATTAATATATAAAGATGGAAAACGCTAATCGGTCTATAATTAGATGTAAAAGGTGATTCAGTTCTAACGAACGGATCCAAAACCATAATAATTAGAATTAGTTGAACATGATGCTTAATAATGTCAGACGCGATCTAGTGACATGGAAACGTGCACTATAGTCACCGGAGGGAATTATTATCTGGTCATGGCTTAAGAGCCGGGTATACTAAAAGATGAATCAGTAACACAAACTTAGGTTAATAATGCTTAAACAATGAATCTAACAAGAATTTGTTTAAAGAGTAGTGTGAGTCTAACGACATCACTGTTTACATAGGCAAAGTGAATCTAACGAGAATCTGATCCGTTATTAGTTTTCCAACAGACTAGCGAGTAAATAGGATAGTATTCGGTCGTACCATGAGATCAGAGATGCCAAACAAGTATTTTAATTTAATTATTGTTATTTGCTTTTCAATTTCGTTTACGGGATTAAAAGAAGCTTCTCGCTAGATCAAACAGTTGCGGCTTCTATTTTGCTTTCATTTCATTAGTTTAAATAGGAAATCGTGACAACCCCCAACCGCTAGAATTACACATATTATTAGACTAGGTAGTGCAAGCGTCCCTGCGAACGATCATGTATCTTATCACTTACTATACTACACCTGACCGGGTTCTCTGCCCGTAATTGTGTGTTTAGTTTGAGATATTTAATTGTACAACTTTTGTAAATTTAAAACCAGTGTTTTCATAATTAAAAATCATTTTTGTTTTTCTTCTCTCAAAATAAAAAGCACATCAGGTCTTCACAAAGATCTGCAATTTTCAATGCGTTTTTAGGGTAAATGTAAGAGGTAATTGATGTGCAAAATCGAATCAATAAAAAAAAGAACAAAATTACTAACTAAAACTTAATAAGAACACATGACAGATTATGAGTGTTGTGATTCTTTAACAAAAATTGAAACATAAAAAAGAAGGAATCCGGTGAAAAGGAGGTTTTGATATGCTCACCTTTTTGGCTTTTTTAAGATTGATAACTTGGTCAAGATAAGGATCACAAACTCCAACTCATACGATTAAATCTATAGTAAAATCGAAATCATAAAAATTATTATCACAATTTTACTTGCAAAATAAAATCATAAAAATCATAAATTGGGATAGTAACGTCAACTGTGCAAACCACAAACACAAATATCTCGCTACTATCCAATAATCAAACTTGTAAGATTAGCCGATAAGTACAGCGTCCCTGGAACCCTAACTTATTATTGGGAATCAAATCTAAATCTAACATGTATGCAAGTATGTATAGATACTATCACAATATGACTTGAAAAAGGAATTCATAAAAAATATTCTGAATTCATATAAATCACAATTACATACACTATTTATATGTACTTGATTACAAGCAATCAACGAAATCATATTCTCGATTGTGAGCAGTTCTATCTCTAGTCTTAACCTCACTCTTCCTCATCAACACCCTTATCCTAAAGTTGTGGTTCAAGAAGTACAAAGGTCACATTCTTCACAAGAATCTTTTTTTTTTCAAGCATTATTTGGTAAAATTAGGAGAAATCCTATATGGGTTCTGCTCATTACTGTGTTTCACTAGATGGGTATTTTTCTTTTAACATTTAAAAAAAGGATAAAAAAGAAGAAGATAAAAGCTTCTTTATACAAAATTCCTGATCTTGGTTTTGCTCATATTTTCTTTTTACCAGCTGGGTATCAATCTTTTTACAATAATGACACGCATTCTTCAAAGCACATCCAGATTACGCCAATAATGATTTCTATATACATATATAAATGTAAATTTGTTTTAAAAAATTGCTTTGGAAGCACCTAATTATATGCTACTAGAAGCATACATGTTATCCCCATAATGAATACGCAAACAAAAAACTTCATTAACAAAACATAATAATAAATAAAAACAATTAAATAAAAAGGTTTATAGAAAAACTTACTGTTATTTAAACAAAGAAATCGTTATCGATAATTTGATGGGTAGATTTAGTCTAACAAAATCAAATGTCATCACAGAGTTGTTGATTCTTAGACTAACTGCTAACTGGAAGAAATGGAAGACGCTCGTAGTTACAAGATGCAAAGATGGAGATTAAATGGAGTAGCTAAGTAGGGAAAAAAGAAGAAGAAAAATGGTTGCGGATGTATATATCCAGCTAGTTTATAGATCCATTTTTTAGATCTAAAAGTCACTACCGCATACCGCATCTTTCTCTTCTCAGGTCCGATGGTGGCAGTTAGATCCGGTGTTGCAGGTTTGGTGTATGTGAGTTGATGATTGAAATTATATGCTTAACTCAAGATAATAATCGAAGGCACAGTTGGTCAGAAATGGTAATTGAATTTAGTGAGTGGTTGAGATTGGGTGGTGAAACAAAGAACGAGGTATATATTTTTTTTGAAAGTAAAGAAGTGAGTTCGTGTTTTTAGTGTGTGAGCGAAAAAAAAAGGGGAGGATTCTTTCAAGTTGCTCAACTTGACTAATTAAAATTGAGAGTCAGGATTAAAAGATCAACTTTAAATCTTCATCTTTGATTTTTATCCAAGGGTTGAGATCCTTTTAACTTGATCTCTCAAGTTAATTTCTAACTGCCGGAGATCTCCACCCAAGAGAAAAGGTCTTGTTATTAATTGTCCTTACTAGGGAACAAGCGCCAGAGAGAGAAAAATGTAGCATACACCCGTGATTGATTGTTGAGCTGTCAAAGTAAAGCGTGTTGTTGTCTCAAAACGTGTATTGGTGGTATAATCTTTATCTTTACTTGTTTTAATGCAAAAACAAAAACAAAACCATCTTTCAAAAAAGCTAGTAATAATAACGTGAACGGGTCACACGCACGTCTTCTGAAATATCCTTCACGAGATTGTCCTCCTCTTAAATTTTAGTGTTTATTTTTTGGGAAAAATGTTATATGATGTTAACATTAGGGTGATGTACTTAAATCAGTTTTTACACATGTTAAATAGCCCCTATAAATTTTATGATTTGTGAGAAGAACATCATATAACTAGATGATGTTAACATCATATAAGTTATCCCATGCATGTAAAATAACAAATACATGTAAATAAATGTACAATCATTCATTTATTAAAAACAAATAAATGAAAGTAGATTTCTTAAGGTTAAAAGTGCTTTATTGCTACATGTAAATCCATAAATAGACCTATAAGAATCCATATAGCAAAAGTGCATGTGTTAGGCGAAAAGAGGACATTTCTTAAATTTAACGAATAGGTGCTAATGATGTCTAGCTTATGTCACATTACAACTCTATTCATATAAAATACGTTAGGAAACACAGATTTTTCGTATTATCAACATTACCGCCATGTGACCACATAGAGCCACATATGAAAGTTAGAGGTCACATGTTCAAAATCTATCAAAGGCAAATGAAGAAACTATATCCTATGATTCATGTGAGAGGATATTGATTTACCAGTCATGAGTTCTATGTAATATGCACTCTGAGTAATGTGCATGAGATCAAAGGTTTTCACCAATTGCCAAAACAAACGAAAGTAGTAAAGATTGAACAAACTTGATATATAACCAGTTTAAACTTAACCCTGAAGGAAAATACCTAAAAATGTACTATTAATAATCAAGAAAGTGACTGCTTTCAAATCAATGTTCCTATAGCAACTCTAATTTTTAAGCTCTCGAAAATAGGTCTATCTCACAATCAACCCCTTCGAGTCTGCCTGCTGTGTCACGTGTCAAATTTCAATAAACAACATACAATACTCTATTTCCTATATCTAGGATTTTAGAAGTTAAAAATCTGTCATTTTCCTATTTAGTTCTTGAACAGAAATACATAGATTAATTAGTTACATTAGTTGAACACCGGAAATAAGGTTAGATAGCTTCCGAGAAACGCAGGTCTGAAGGTCCAGGACCTAATATCCCTTTTTGTTCAGTTATCTTGCTCAGGCAGAAAGATGATTCTGCATGTGATGCTCCAATTTTCTCTTCGTCCCTCCACACGCTACCTTGCCAATCCCTCTGAAAAGGACAACATGTAAGATCGAAGATTCTGAGTAACAAAACTAATCAAAACCGACTCTGAGATTTCAATAGTAAATTAATGAGACTAAACATGTTACATCAGACCCATAAAACATTCTTCTCTCAACTAGCAATTTGGGTATACTTGCACATTTTCTCCGACTTTGAAGACATTATTTACTTTGGTAGTAGAAAGTTGAATACTCCAAATTAACTAAAAAACTTAATTAGAATAAAAAAAACAAAGGAAACTACAAACATAAAAGCTGCTTTTCAGGAAGGAAGAAAATACTCCATCCCCAATCACTAAACCTCGTACTCAGAATTTAAATAAAAATGAGCATCTCTTGAACTGTTACATAGATTACCATGCTTTACTGTAAATACACTCTTTGCAAGACTAATTCAATTGTTCATCAAAGACACAGAAAGGTTGAGTTCTGGTAGAAACAAAAAAGAAAAAATACAGAAGTGTCAATTATTTTCAATAGGTTGTTCAAAGAAATACAACTAAGAGTGAACTGCTTAATATTTAAAAATAAACACAAATGCTCGTTTGATTTAGGATGAAAGGGTACAAGGCTTGAAATTTTAACCTGAAAGTGGATGGCTAGAGAGCATGCGAGTATTCACCAATTTAAATCACATAAGATTAGTTCAAACAGCAAATATATAAAAACAGGTAGAACGGTAAGCATTGTATATATGCATGCTTATTAAAACTTGCCTCGTCAAGGATTTGGGTTACATTATGCAACAATGGGGTCATAAGCGGAGGGGTAACATCAGGATCAGGCTTTTGAAATATGAATGTGGTATACAAACCTGCAAAATAAGTGAGACTAGTAATGAACAAAACGGAAAAAAAAATAAAGCAAAACATGTTTAAATAATGCATGAAATTAAGGAAAACAGTTTTGTGGTAAAATGATAATGAAACGGATACAAAACCTAGTACATCTTGGAATTTCGGTAAGAGTCTTCCTTTGGGGTCCAGAAAACCATGACCGGCTTCTCCTAGCATCCCCGAAAACTGTGTTCTTATTTGACAAAGTAATAGGAGAAACAATCAGCCTTAGAACATGATAACGGGATTACAAGTACTAAAACTTTTACTTCTTTATACTGTTATCGGGGAATCCAAGACCTACTTACTTATTATCATCATAGAATTCTAGCAAGTTTTGTATCTCAACATACTCAAGACCAGCTTCCCTAGCCAACCTGTCAACATACTACAACATCAAATTACTGAAATTATGAATATAAACTTACAAAAACTACATATTAACAGCTTATTTCAAATACATAAGGTAAAAATCTTTTACATCCAGCTAACAACCACATTCTGCAGCATTACTTGTTACAACACAGCTAATCTGCTTCAAAGTGGCGTTACTTTTCATTTTGACCCTCAACAATTTCTTAAACATTATGAGAGTTTGATGCACCCTGCAGTAACATCTAAACAGCCTAGTTCAATATGATGTCTATTGACATTCTGAATCCTGATAATGTTGAAATACCTCAAATCTTGGTACATATTTATAATCACATGATCTCACCACAAATTACATGGCATACACGAGATGCCTTTTTTTTTCTCTCTCTCTCTTATTTTGTAGCGTATTAGGTTAGTATCTGGGATGGGAAGCGTAAATTTATCTTTTAGGAGGGGCTGGCTATCAATAATTCTGCTGAAAATATATATAAGAAAATATAATCAGACAGGCCCCATGGAACAAGTACGATGACCTAGCAGGTCTCTACAAAGAGCTGATATAATATTGATGTATATCTGTGAATCTCCCAATACCTTAAAGTAAAACAATGGTGCAGTATTACAATGCCAAATTCCTTGTTTTGCTAACATAAGTTATGACCTTAATTGTAAACAGAGATTTAAAATCACAACCTTATCAAGCTTGGAAAATGCACCAAACTATGTGTTTCAGCAGAAGCATCACTCGCAAACTTCATTTGGTACTTTTTCCCGAAAAATGGAAACCTGCAAGTTAACAAGAAACAAAAATAAATTCAGGTGTTTAATAATATTTTACAAGTATAAAGGGTATTGGATGTTTTCTTATACTTTTCTTCTTCAACTTCAAAAGTGATCATATAGCTTTCTGATCGAATGCAATTGGGAACAAGATTGGGCTTCATACCACCACTCCGGTTGTGGTATGCTTCAACACTTTTCTGATACTTTGCCCTGCAAGTCATTAAGTTGCACATTCATTTTTAAAACAAGTAGACTGATAACAGATAAGTACGGTAAAACAGTGTACACATACATAAATATTTTAACATGTTGCAAAAATTACTAAATTTATATATTAGATAAAACAAAAGATTCATTTGAAATATAAAATGCAGAAGCTTATCAATCCAGATGCATTAACAAACTATTAGCACTAAAACCACAAAACAATGAGAAATAAAGCCGATAATAGTGACAAAAAGAAATGGTACCATACCATAAAGTAGATGAGTCCAGAGTAATACCAATAATATAACCCCCCGGTTTCAACAAAGATGATACATTATGTAGAAGTCTTCGTACTTTCTCCTCGGTTTCAAAACAAAACTGCAGTAGAACAAAGGTTCCTATTGTCACTGGTTATATAAGAGGATATTTAGATATTTGCAGAAACATAAGAGACAAACCTGCAAATGTTGCATGCAACAAACTATATCAACTGTATTTGCTTTATCACCCAAAATTGCTTCGAAATTTTCCTGGAGAAGGTCAACATATGTTAGTTGACAAATAACAGAGTCAGAGACGCTTACATGAACAACATAGCAAATACACTGCAAAGACATGAACTTTTATCCAATTCTGTTATCCCAAAAAGGTTGATTTTCTGGCAACCCAAATCAGCCGAAGCTAAACTGCGCCAGGTCCATCACGTGAGAGGTAAATCATGCTCAATTAGCAGCCAGATCAGATGGTGGCTCAACCAACTGATCCACCATCACCAAAAAAGTAATCTGAAGAATCATAATTTTCATTGAATCCGGTAAAGATTGAACTCGAGAAACTTTCAAAATTCCCCAATCTTCAGAACCAACCAAGGATACTATCCATAACCACAGGGTTTCAGAAACTTTTTAAACTTGTATAGGAAATGAAAAAAATACATCCGTTGCGGCATTCAGCAAGTCTTAATGCATACACACACAAAAAAAAAACTCACAATGCAAGGATCAAGCTCATAAAAGTCGGAAGTATAAGTCTTGTGCTGACTCTCCCACGCTTCTCGAACTTCTCCAACTCCAGATGATGCTTCATCTGCCAACATCAATATCCCAATCCCCAAAAGAGCGTCAAAAAAAATCAATCTATGATTCACCTTCGTATGCATCAAAATCACCCTATATCTTATCCAGGGCAATAACATAAAAGGCCTAAATGCAATATTATAATTATATATATCCAACTTGCACATTGTTTGTATCAAACTTTCAATTCCTCGGTCACATTTATCCTATCGGCACCAGCTTTGATGAAGTGGCAACTGAAAACTCATCAGCAAATACACATTTACTACACTTAACTAGACAGTTTGTAAGCTGAATACACACAAATTAGATACATTCATATTTTATATATATATATATATAATTATAATAACAACCCCCCTAGCAATCTTTTTAATGTAAAGTGATAAAAAGGGGAAAATTACCAATTCCAATGAAGTGACCAATTTGAGCTTCATCCCATCTCTCTTCATCTAATACTTTTCCGCAATATAAATCACACACCTTGTATTCATTCATTCATTCACATATATAAGCAAAGAAATAGATACAGAATTAAAAGAGAGTGAAAAATAATAGGAAAGGGGGGGAATTGCGTACGGTGGCATATGGAGAGACGAAAATCTTGATGAGAGCTGTCTTGATGGCTTCCAGGAGAAAGTGGTGAGTTGACTCAGCCATCATCCGGTTGTTGTTGTTATTATTATTGTGTATATGATTTATTGTTGGATTATTATTAGTAGTATTAGTATAATTATTGTTACTGCTCATGTATTGATCATCATCAACATCAATTCATCATCATCAACTTTTCCTTTTTATTTACCTCTGCATAAAACCCTATTTATAACTCTGGTTTTGGGAGTGTCTTCGTTGTTAACTTATTTTATAAACCAAAGGAAAGATATATACACTATGTAATTATGTATGTACTTTTCAAAAAAACGTACTTAACTAAGGGGAGGCAACCCTCCCAAATTCATCCAATAACATACATCCAACTCATTTTAATCTTTCAACCCTTCCAACCAACCCTCAAACCCCATAAATCTTCAACCCTCCCAAATTTTTCACCAATCACACACTCTCTCTTTCCTATCCCCACACACTCTCTCTCTTTTAAAGTCTTGGTCCCCACACACTCTCTCTTCTCTCTCCATTTATGCTCCAAGGGTAATAAGCCCTCTACCCAACCCTCTAAGCCATAAATTCACTACCGGCGACGGTGTTTTTGAATTTATGAGCCCATAAATTCACCATACCTCCCACCACTCCGCCTCCCCTAAGGAGTGGGCAACTTTGAGGGTGTGAGATATCCGCCATGTGGCGCCATATAAGCAAGAATGTTTTGTTAGGAAAATGGGGAGTGAGACAACTTTTGAGGGTGGGGGACTTTGGACATGTGGCATCCATGTTTCTCCCACCATTTTTTTTTTTTTTTACTTTTTACTTCTTTTTTTTACCTTTTTTACTCCAAAACTAATATATATATATATTACATAAAACACATCCATAATTAAAACATCCCACATAATTTATAAATAAAGTCCATAATACATAATTTAAGAACAATACTTAAACAACTTAAACAAACCAAATTAAACATAATAAAGTCCAACACACAAATAAACTACATATCACGATACTTCTCCCTAAGTTCTTCTTTCGCCTTCTCCATGATTGATCTATCGGGTTCACCAAGACGCCGCGTTTGGTAGCATATTAGGATCGTTGACGTCTTGTTGATTTTGATTGTTAGGACGGATAAAACGATTATTATTATTATTAAAAGGGTTAAAGTTATTATTATTATTAGGAAACATTGTAAAAAAATGTAAAAAAAAGAGAAGAAGAAAAGAAAGAAAGAGTTTAGATGAAGTGTGTAAAAGGTAGAAGGTTTATATAGAGATGGTAAAATTTAAATTAAAAGGTAAAAAAAAAAAAAAAACCAGCCGTTGGCAACGGCTCTTTCTTGGAAGAAACAAAAATTTTGGGCGAAAAAATTATTCCGCCACTTTGGGTTTTGGGGCTTAATCGGCTAAAGGGATTGGTGTACCCGGCGAGAATTGGGCGACAAAATGGGGTCTCTCGCCCCACTCCGTATGGTCTTACTATATCTATATAATTTTGAAAGCTGGGAGCCAAAGTTTGTCCCCACTCACATAGCCCCTTTTTTATTATTTGTTTTTCTGTTCTTTTTTATTATTATTTTGTTTTTTCGTTTCCGTCACCAACTTTTCTCTCTTCGTCAATTTATACCTCTGTCTTCTAAACTTCTAAATGATTCCACACAACTTTTTTTTAGTAATTTTATCTTTTTCTCTTCTTTGTTAATAATTTCACCCATGCCTTTTCTAATTCTACAACTTATCATCTTTATGAACACATCAATACATCATTTTTTCCTTTTTATGTTATTTACCCACTTCGTATACATGTTTTTAAAGAATATATAAACTCGAATATATTGTTTTGGGGTTTTAAATATTACGTATGATGTTGTAAGTCTTTGGGTTTTCTAACCGATTTCTTCCACTTTTATGTTGTATGACAGCTACAATTCAATGACAAATCACTAGCATTTTTGTAATCTCCATGACATTTTAATGATATATAAATTGATTCTGAAAACATATTGTAAATTTTACATATTATCACATACAATAACTGTCTGAAATATTCTTTTAGTTTTATATGCTACTATATACATAAACGTAATTTCTCCCGGAGCAACGCCCGGGTGACATATCTCGTTATGTATGTATATCAAAACTAATTATACACTCGATCGAACTGTGTGGCTTAGCTTATTCCTTTATTTTAGTTTTGCCTGCTTATTTTGTACTTGTAACTTGTAAGTCATGATAAACTCTTAACCTATAAAGATAAATTTTACCTAAAATAAACGAAATATAAACAAGTCAAAGCTCAATAACGTCATGAACGAGGTGTTTGTAAATGAATGCTTATATATATGTTGTCATTTTAACTCCAAGTGTTAAAATTACTTTTCTAACTCCCTTATTTTTATTTATTTTTTTAACTTTGAAGAAAACTTTTATTAATAAAGAATCTAACAAGATGCTACAAATTACAAAGGATACATTACAAATAGCACAAGTATAATATAATATAAGGGGATTAGAAAGTAAAAGAGCACCATTGTGGCCGGTATATTCGAGCATGATGGTTTCGGTTTGTTAACCATAAGAAGCTTGTTTCTTTGATATTTCTAATCGCATGGCGGATTGACGAGGGTTTCTGTGAGAAGACTATGAATATCGTAAGATAAGAAAGCTGCTAACAGAGGGTGATCGTGGATTTAGTCGTTTCTTACTTTTCAGATTGTCCAACAATAAGAAAAGATGACGAGGTTGATGTAGCGGCTGGTGATGGGGTTTTCTGCAAGTGTCTCGTGCCATTCAAAGAGCTCTCTACCGGTTATAGAAGGTTTGTTTGGTGGTAAATGACACCAGAAGGTTATGATGCTCCAAATGGAATCGGCAAAGCTCACTACAAATAATGTTGCATTTGTCCACACTTTTAGTTAGCGTGAACAAATTAAAAAATTTGTCACGCTTTTATGTGTGTAAAAATATGTAGAACTAGAAGTGTGTAGAAATTTATCAACAGTAAAAAGTGTGTAGAATTAAAAGTTCACACTTTTTAGTGTAGACTTTCATGATTAATTTGTAACACCCCATTTGTCCACACA
>CM067167.1:306327936-306351550 GCA_034093135.1 Erigeron breviscapus
ATTCTGCAAGTGTTTAAAACAAGGCAAGCCTTACGGACTTTTGTTTAAAGAGATTTGTTGCTTTATGTGTGGGGTGTTAGTAAACCTTCATGGGTAAAATTTGATGTGAGCATCCAAGATAGTTATCTATATTTTAGGCATTCCAATAAGTAGGATTTTATAAATATCAAGTCCAATGAGATTCTGGGCAGTATGAATACACAAGTACTAATTGCATATATACTTTCAATCATTCATAGCTAGCATTGGGTATAAATTGTAATGTATGAAATGTTAGCATCTTTTCTGGATGAGTGACTGGGTGGGGAATCTGGAGAACATATAATGAAAGGGTCATTTGCTGCTTCTTTGTAGCCAATGTTTAGTTGTTTCTATATGTACAGAACTTATTATTATGAATAATAATGGACCCTTGCATCTCACATAGACCCTGATTTACATTTAGCTTGGTAAAATACAAACACAGAAATGATGAATAACTTCAATAAATAAATAAGAGTATAGCAGCTCAAAATAAGTCAACCTTAAACTAAAGAATAGTCACCTATCGGAGTCAAAAATGTTCTGGAATTGTTTTATGCGTGTTTACATCTTTTAAAAAATCTTATTCTTTTTCCTAAGCTGTAACGAAACTCTATATTCAACCTTTTCCTCACACTTTTATTTTCAATATCTCCCGGCCTTCAAATTGGAGGTACTGTGTCAACACCACCATCGCCGACGACCATGACTGGAGTACTAAATACGACATGCGAAGACATGGTTGCCAAGCACAACTACTACGATTCGAAAAACCTACCTGGGCGATTTAAGTATATAGGGAAAACCATACCTACTTCACCTTACCATAAAGAAAGGTAGGTCTATCTTAGTCAATAAAGCCGAGAGTCGAGCAAAAATAAATACCATCACTCTGGACCCAAAAATGGCTGCCTGTAAAAGACAATAGAACGAGTTACCAACTGATAAAAATTATGAGCCTTCCAGATTACTATCTATAAAATAAAACGCCACTCAAATCGTATATGCCTCACTCTTAAAACAGGTAAATAAGGACCAAAAGCAAGAAATCAAAACAATAGGACCTTACGAGAATATGAGAAATCTTTTGCTCAACAACTGATCAGCAGAGCAAACATATCTTTTTGTTGTAATCTAACTTTAACAACATTTTGACCAATGTCATGCAATGTAAATATACTAGCAACTATGCTCCAACGTCAAACTTAGGTCCAACTAATGAAATATTCTTTTTGATCACCT
This sequence comes from Erigeron breviscapus, assembly GCA_034093135.1. Lineage (NCBI taxonomy): Eukaryota > Viridiplantae > Streptophyta > Magnoliopsida > Asterales > Asteraceae > Erigeron > Erigeron breviscapus. The sequence continues at coordinate 306,329,200 of CM067167.1, forward strand.
GCATACCAAGTTTAAATTTACAAATTTGCTGCGAGGTTTTACTTTTGATTAGTGTAATTTCATAAATCGTTTATAAATCCCGTAGCAACGCACGGGTAAGTTTTCTAGTTGTGTTTTGAAAACTATCTGGACTATAAATAAACAACGACCCATTCTGCTAAGCAGGAAGAGTTATAAATTCAACCCATTCTTGGCTTGGGGTATTGATTTGTGGATCCATATTGGTTAGTTTAAACGAAAATCTAAGTACGTCTACAATATAACCATTTGAAATACTCCGTATTATTTTTTCAATCTTGCAACCAGAAAAAAACATTATTAGTTGTAATATACATTCACAATAGACAAAAAGTTTACCATTTATAAAACGAATAAAAGTCTAACATGCATGGTAATAAATCAAGGGAAAGGATTCCCATAAAGTTACCCTAAAGTTACCCATAAAGGGAAATGATTCCCTAAAGTTACCCAACTTGACTAGTCAAGTTAGGTAAATCTTGACCTTTGATTTAAAATCAAGGGTTCAGATTAAAAGATGATTATTTGGAAAGGATTCCCTAAAGTTACCTAGTCAAGTTGGGTAAATCTTGACCTTTGATTTAAAATCAAGGGTTAAGATTAAAAGATGATTATTTAATCTTAGCCCTTGATTTAAAATCAAGGGTTCAGATTAAAAGATGATTATTTGGAAAGGATTCCCTAAAGTTACCTAGTCAAGTTGGGTAAATCTTGACCTTTGATTTAAAATCAAGGGTTAAGATTAAAAGATGATTATTTAATCTTAACCCTTGATTTTAAATCAAGGGTCAAGATTACTCTAACTTGACCTATCAAGTTATTAGTAACTTTAACATGGTGGTCTTTCCACACATGGATAATAAACTTCAACATGGTGGTCTTTCCACACATGGATAATCAACTTCAACATGGTGGTCTTTCCACACATGGATAATCAACTTCAACATGGTGGTCTTTCCACACATGGATAATCAACTTCAACATGGTGGTCTTTCCACACATGGATAATCAACTTCAACATGGTGGTCTTTCCACACATGGATAATCAACTTCAACATGGTGGTCTTTCCACACATGGATAATCAACTTCAACATGGTGGTCTTTCCACACATGGATAATCAACTTCAACATGGTGGTCTTTCCACACATGGATAATCAACTTCAACATGGTGGTCTTTCCACACATGGATAATCAACTTCAACATGGTGGTCTTTCCACACATGGATAATCAACTTCAACATGGTGGTCTTTCCACACATGGATAATCAACTTCAACATGGTGGTCTTTCCACACATGGATAAACAACTTCAACATGGTGGTCTTTCCACACATGGATAATCAACTTCAACATGGTGGTCTTTCCACACATGGATAATCAACTTCAACATGGTGGTCTTTCCACACATGGATAATCAACTTCAACATGGTGGTCTTTCCACACATGGATAATCAACTTCAACATGGTGGTCTTTCCACACATGGATAATCAACTTCAACATGGTGGTCTTTCCACACATGGATAAATACTTCAACATGGTGGTCTTTCCACACATGGATAATCAACTTCAACATGGTGGTCTTTCCACACATGGATAAACAACTTCAACATGGTGGTCTTTCCACACATGGATAAACAACTTCAACATGGTGGTCTTTCCACACATGGATAATCAACTTCAACATGGTGGTCTTTCCACACATGGATAATCAACTTCAACATGGTGGTCTTTCCACACATGGATAATCAACTTCAACATGGTGGTCTTTCCACACATGGATAATCAACTTCAACATGGTGGTCTTTCCACACATGGATAATCAACTTCAACATGGTGGTCTTTCCACACATGGATAATCAACTTCAACATGGTGGTCTTTCCACACATGGATAATCAACTTCAACATGGTGGTCTTTCCACACATGGATAATCAACTTCAACATGGTGGTCTTTCCACACATGGATAATCAACTTCAACATGGTGGTCTTTCCACACATGGATAATCAACTTCAACATGGTGGTCTTTCCACACATGGATAATCAACTTCAACATGGTGGTCTTTCCACACATGGATAAACAACTTCAACATGGTGGTCTTTCCACACATGGATAATCAACTTCAACATGGTGGTCTTTCCACACATGGATAATCAACTTCAACATGGTGGTCTTTCCACACATGGATAATCAACTTCAACATGGTGGTCTTTCCACACATGGATAATCAACTTCAACATGGTGGTCTTTCCACACATGGATAATCAACTTCAACATGGTGGTCTTTCCACACATGGATAAACAACTTCAACATGGTGGTCTTTCCACACATGGATAATCAACTTCAACATGGTGGTCTTTCCACACATGGATAATCAACTTCAACATGGTGGTCTTTCCACACATGGATAAACAACTTCAACATGGTGGTCTTTCCACACATGGATAAACAACTTCAACATGGTGGTCTTTCCACACATGGATAATCAACTTCAACATGGTGGTCTTTCCACACATGGATAATCAACTTCAACATGGTGGTCTTTCCACACATGGATAATCAACTTCAACATGGTGGTCTTTCCACACATGGATAAACAACTTCAACATGGTGGTCTTTCCACACATGGATAAACAACTTCAACATGGTGGTCTTTCCACACATGGATAATCAACTTCAACATGGTGGTCTTTCCACACATGGATAATCAACTTCAACATGGTGGTCTTTCCACACATGGATAATCAACTTCAACATGGTGGTCTTTCCACACATGGATAAATACTTCAACATGGTGGTCTTTCCACACATGGATAATCAACTTCAACATGGTGGTCTTTCCACACATGGATAAACAACTTCAACATGGTGGTCTTTCCACACATGGATAATCAACTTCAACATGGTGGTCTTTCCACACATGGATAATCAACTTCAACATGGTGGTCTTTCCACACATGGATAATCAACTTCAACATGGTGGTCTTTCCACACATGGATAATCAACTTCAACATGGTGGTCTTTCCACACATGGATAAACAACTTCAACATGGTGGTCTTTCCACACATGGATAATCAACTTCAACATGGTGGTCTTTCCACACATGGATAATCAACTTCAACATGGTGGTCTTTCCACACATGGATAAACAACTTCAACATGGTGGTCTTTCCACACATGGATAAACAACTTCAACATGGTGGTCTTTCCACATACCAACATAACATAAAAGTATGCAAATATACTCACCTCCTCCGCAATTTGAACTATTAAGCTAAACGATAAAGCACACACACAAGCTTCAACCTATGATCAATAACATACAAGTGCATAAGCTTATATTCACAACTTGACTAGCTTAACCTAGCCATACTCAAACACTAGCCTTTCTAAACCCAAAACCCAACCCATTTGTCATTGAGTTGCTTTCATCTTTAACAACAACATTAGGTAGTTCATCCTACCATTTTCATCCATATTTCAATAACTAGCAAAAATTCATCTTTTCACATTAACTAAAATTTTCACATGAACTTATCCATTTCATAATCAAACTCAACATATAACTCAATGACAACTAGGTTAACTAAGGAATTGGGGAAAATTAACCATAATTCATTTTCTAGCAAAACCCCCAATTTGGTTCATCCATGAACCCTAATTTCAAAAGAAAGATAAAAGCTAAGTTAGGGGAAATCAATACCTCAATAATAATAAGCTAATTCAAGACTTTAATTTGGAAACTCTTCTTCCCTTCTTTTCTCTATGAAAATCGGCCACCACCACCACTTCCACACAAACCCTAGCTTTAATTTATTGAATGAAGACTATTTTGTGGTGATTATTATTGTTCTTAAATTAGAGAGAAATTGCTTTGGTTGTGAAAGAATGGGATAGAATTGCATGAAGTTTCAAGAAGAAGAAGTGTTAGTTAGGGGTGGAATGGTGACACAAAACTAGAAGATGGCTGGCACTCTATTGAGCTGCCACGCCCCATTTCATCTTTTGCTTATAAAATACCCACTATCCGCTAAAGTTCCAACTAAATTAACCCCATAACCAAAAATAAAATACTAGGAAATTAATTTAATGTCAAAACTATAAAAAGGGGTTAATTTCTTTTACCTTAAAACTTTGGGGTGTTACAACTCTCCCCCACTTGGAACGGATCACGACCTCGTGATCCAAGCCATATGCAAAGACGGATAGTAAACTAGAACATCATGCTCGGACTCCCACGTACAGTCGGACATCTTACCATGCTTCCACAAAATCTTATAAGTCCTCACCGTCTTATTTTGCACTCTTCTAAGCTCTTCTTCTACTATGGCAGTGGGTTCCTCAATATAATTCAACTTATTATCGACCTCAATCTCGTTCAATGGCACATAAGAAGACTCATCGGCAAGGCATTTTCTAAGATGTGACACATGAAAAGTTGGATGAATTCCCGAAAGTTCATCCGGTAACTCCAAACGGTAAGCAACTTTGCCAACCTTAGCCAAAATTTTAAACAGGCCAATAAATAGGGGACTTAGTTTCCCACGATTTCTAAATCGTAGCACACCCTTCCATGGGGAGACTTTCAACAAAACACGATCGCCCACAAGAAACTCAATCGGTCTTCTCCTTTTATCCGCATAAGACTTTTGCCGATCTTGAGCCGCTTTTAATCTCTCCTTGATCACATCTATCTTTTCGATGGTTTTTAACACTACTTCCGTGCCACCTATTTCTCTTTGACCTACTTCTCCCCAACAAATTGGAGATCTACACTTCCTTCCATACAACATTTCATACGGCGGCATTTGAATACTAGAATGGTAGCTATTGTTGTAAGAGAATTCTACCAAAGGCAAGTGAAGATCCCAAGTGCCTCCAAAATCGATTATACATGCCCGAAGCATGTCTTCAAGCGTTTGAATAGTTCTCTCACTTTGACCATCCGTTTGTGGGTGATAGGCGGTGCTAAGCTTGAGCTTAGTACCCATATCTTCATGAAATTTCCGCCAAAAGTGAGAAGTGAATCGAGTGTCTCTATCCGAAACAATGGAGATGGGAACTCCATGTCTAGCTACAACCTCTTTTACGTAGATCTTTGCCAACACTTCAGATGATGTTTTTTTTTTTTTTTTTTTTTTTTTTTTTTTTTTTTTTTTTTTTTTTTTTTTTTTTTTTTTTTTTTTTTTTTTTTTTTTTTCTTTTTTTTTTTTTTTTTTTTTTTTTTTTTTTTTTTTTTTTTTTTTTTTTTTTTTTTTTTTTTTTTTTTTTTTTTTTTTTTTTTTTTTTTTTTTTTTTTTTTTTTTTTTTTTTTTTTTTTTTTTTTTTTTTTTTTTTTTTTTTTTTTTTTTTTTTTTTTTTTTTTTTTTTTTTTTTTTTTTTTTTTTTTTTTTTTTTTTTTTTTTTTTTTTTTTTTTTTTTTTTTTTTTTTTTTTTTTTTTTTTTTTTTTTTTTTTTTTTTTTTTTTTTTTTTTTTTTTTTTTTTTTTTTTTTTTTTTTTTTTTTTTTTTTTTTTTTTTTTTTTTTTTTTTTTTTTTTTTTTTTTTTTTTTTTTTTTTTTTTTTTTTTTTTTTTTTTTTTTTTTTTTTTTTTTTTTTTTTTTTTTTTTTTTTTTTTTTTTTTTTTTTTTTTTTTTTTTTTTTTTTTTTTTTTTTTTTTTTTTTTTTTTTTTTTTTTTTTTTTTTTTTTTTTTTTTTTTTTTTTTTTTTTTTTTTTTTTTTTTTTTTTTTTTTTTTTTTTTTTTTTTTTTTTTTTTTTTTTTTTTTTTTTTTTTTTTTTTTTTTTTTTTTTTTTTTTTTTTTTTTTTTTTTTTTTTTTTTTTTTTTTTTTTTTTTTTTTTTTTTTTTTTTTTTTTTTTTTTTTTTTTTTTTTTTTTTTTTTTTTTTTTTTTTTTTTTTTTTTTTTTTTTTTTTTTTTTTTTTTTTTTTTTTTTTTTTTTTTTTTTTTTTTTTTTTTTTTTTTTTTTTTTTTTTTTTTTTTTTTTTTTTTTTTTTTTTTTTTTTTTTTTTTTTTTTTTTTTTTTTTTTTTTTTTTTTTTTTTTTTTTTTTTTTTTTTTTTTTTTTTTTTTTTTTTTTACTATTTGGTTTTCTTATTTTTTCTTTTGTATTTTTTTTTGTTTTTTTTTTTTTTTTTTATTCTTTTTTTTTTTTTTTTTTTTTTTTTTTTTTTTTTTTTTTTTTTTTTTTTGTATTTGATTTCTAGGGGTCTTGGGCAATTTTGTGATGAAATCCATGGTGATCTCTTCCCACTTCCATTTGGGAATTTCCAACGGTTGCAACATACCATAAGGCTTTTGATGCTCCGCTTTCACTTGTGCACAAGTCAAACACTTTTCGACATATTTCACCACATCCCGCTTCATTCCGGGCCACCAATATTCTACTTTCAAGTCATGATACATCTTTGTAGCACCGGGGTGAATAGAATATTTGGATTTGTGAGCTTCATCAAGTAGAATTTGTTTCAACTCACAAGAGAAAGGAATCCAAATTCTCCCAAAACGAACGGTAAGGCCACGAGAATCCTTGGTAAAATATTGTATTTGGCCTTGAATTCTTTCTTTCTTAGGATCTCGTTGCAAGGCTCTCTCTTGAGCTTCTCTAATTTGATCGAAGAAGTCATTGGTGATCAAAACCCAAAGGGGGGAAACGACTAGAGCATGATGAGAACTCTTCCGACTCAAAGCGTCCGCTACAACATTAGCCTTCCCGGGATGATACAAAATCTCACAATCATAATCTTTCAAAAGATCTAACCATCTTCGTTGGCGATTGTTGAGATCTCTTTGCTCAAAGAAGTACTTGAGACTTTTATGATCGGAATAAATGGTAAACTTGACTCCATAAAGGTAATGGCGCCAAAATTTTAAAGCAAAAACCACCGCCGCTAACTCCAAATCATGTGTAGGATACCGTTTTTCATGCTCTTTCAATTGCCTTGAAGCGTAGGCAATGACTTTACCTCGTTGCATAAGAACACAACCTAGGCCATTAGATGATGCATCACAATACACCACCATATCTTCAAGTCCATCCGGTAAAACAAGAACCGGTGCTTGACTTAGCCTTTCTCGAAGTTGTTGAAAGGCCATCTCTTGCTCGCTTTTCCATTCAAACTTGATATTCTTACGAGTCAACTTGGTCAATGGGGCAGCTATTTTAGAAAAGTCTTGGATGAAACGACGGTAATAGCCCGCTAGACCAAGGAAACTCCTAATCTCCGACGGATTCTTAGGTTGCTCCCACTTCATCACCGCATTAATCTTAGCCGGATCCACCATAATTCCTTCACTATTAATAACGTGACCAAGAAATTGCACTTCTCTTAACCAAAACTCACATTTGGAGAATTTGGCATAGAGTTTCTCCTTGCGTAAAATTTCCAACACCTCCCTTAAATGAACTTCATGATCGGAAGAACTTTTGGAATAAATGAGAATGTCATCAATAAAAACAATCACGGACTTGTCAAGCATGGGACGACAAACACGATTCATGAGGTCCATGAAAGCCGCGGGAGCATTAGTGAGACCAAAAGGCATGACAACAAACTCGAAATGACCATAACGAGTACGGAAAGCGGTTTTGGGAATATCTTCATCACGTACCTTGAGTTGATGGTAACCCGAACGAAGATCAATTTTAGAGAAATATGATGCTCCTTGAAGTTGATCGAATAAATCGTCGATTCTAGGCAAAGGATACTTGTTTTTTACGGTGACTTTGTTGAGCTCACGATAGTCGATACACATACGCATGCTTTCATCCTTCTTCTTAACGAAAAGTACCGGTGCGCCCCAAGGAGAGTTACTAGGTCGAATAAAACCTTTATCAAGTAATTCTTGTAATTGCTTCATCATCTCTTGCATTTCTGTGGGAGCCAAACGGTAAGGAGCTTTAGCAATGGGGTTAGCCCCCGGAATGAGATCAATTGAAAATTCAACTTGCCGTTCAGGAGGGATGCCCGGCAAGTCTTCGGGGAAAACATCGGCGAATTCGCTAACGATAGGAATATCTTCAATAGATAAAGGTTTCTTTTCAACATTAACAATGTGGGCAAGGTAAGCATGACATCCATGAGACATATAGCGTTTGGCACGAGCAAAGGTACAAACGGATATAGAACGCTCCTTCCTATCACCATAAACCACCAAATCTTCACCTTTGGTGGTCTTTAAATATATTGCCTTTTCATCACACACGATCTTAGCGTTACATGAGCTCAACCAATCCATACCCAAGATTATATCAAACTCTCCCATCGGAAAAGGAATTAAATTGGCTTGAAAGAGTTCCGAAGAAATTTCGATCTCACACCCTCTAAACACATCCTTCACTAATTCCATCCTACCATTACCAACCTCAACTTGCAAAGTATTTTCTAGACATGACTTAGACACGGGAATAACATGAATTACCCTAGTTGCAACAAATGATCTATTTGCCCCCGAATCAAAGAGAATTCGCATAGGCACATTATATACAAGGAATGTACCTGTGACAACATCATTCGTGCTCCTTGCTTGCTCCACCGTGAGTTGAAAGGATCTTCCTCGTGGATTTCCATGTGCTTGGACATTCTTTCTCTCCGCCTCCTTTCTCCTTTCTTCAAGTCTCTCTACCTCGGTCAATTTAGGACATGAGCTTCTCATGTGACCCTCCCCGAAGCACTTAAAACAAATGACAGGTTTTTGAGGCTTGGACTTGCACTCCCGGCTAGTGTGCCCCGGCTTCCCACAAGTATAACATCCCTTCTCCGATGCCTTGCACACCCCCGAGTGATTCTTCTTGCATTGACGGCAAAAGGGGGTGTTCCTTCTATGTGAGTTGTTACCGGAGCTACCCTCTTGTCTAAACCGTTTGTTAGGAGAGTTCGTTTCTTCATGCTTCCTTTTTAATTCGCTTTCATCCACCCTTGACAACTCAATCTCATGATCCCTAGCCACATCCGCCAACATGGAGAAGGACTCCATTTGGCGTAGGCTAATCTTTTCCCGTAGATTCTTTCTCAACTTCAAGTAGAATTGCTCTTTAAGCAATTGATCATTCTCGAGAAACTCCGGACAAAATTGTGCCTTGTCCAAGAATTGAGCTCGGAATTCATTTAAGCTCATGGTGCCTTGACAGTCATTGAGAAATTCGCTTCTCAACTTAGTCACTTCGGCCTCCGATCTAAATTCCTTGAAAAACATAGTCTTGAATTCGGGCCATTCTACATGATCTAAAGCTTCCTTCTTAATTGCTAACAATCCGTCCCACCATCTCTTCCCACTGTTCCTAAGCATACCAACCGCAAATATAACCTTCAAATGTGAGGGGCATTGACTAGTGCGGAATGCCCCTTCTATCTCCGATATCCACCGAGTACAAACGATGGGATCACGATCACCGTGATACTCCGGTGGGTGGCACACTTCAAAGTCTCGAAAAGTGAACTTCTTCTTATAAACCTTCTCCCCGGTTACTTCCACCTCCCTTTCATCTTCAGTCTTCTTGCCTTTATCTTTGGCATCTCTTTTCTCAAACTCCCGTTGCACATTGACCGCAACCTCTTCTCTAATCATTTGAGCAATGTGATCGTTCACAGCTCCTTCTAAAGTTTGATTCAATCTTTTTAATAAAAGAGGAGTATACTTCTCCAATGCTCTCCCTATTTGGTCCGAGATATCCATACTATCCTCGGCAAATATGGGCTCTTCTTCTTCGTTCTGTTCGTTGTGCTCATCTTCGTCATTATGATAATCGGCCATACTATAATAAGAGTAGATAACACGGATTTAATCACGCAACCTATCTATCTCTACGACTAGAAGCCAAAACCTATAACTTTATACTAAACCGTCCCAAGGTTTGCTGCCGTTAGTTTATAAATTTGTTAGTATTTCAACCACAATAAGGCCGGCTTCTTATTGTGCTTTAATACTAGCAAGTTTATAAGTTAACATCATCGAACGCTCTTTCGGTCCCATATAAAAGTTCTACACCTAAGGTCGAGTCTCAACTAAGGTTTAAGTCTAGGCACTCTCTAAACTAGGGAATACCTAAATCCCTTAAACCTCGGCTCTGATACCAACTTGAAAGGACTAGACTCGATAAACCGAAAACTGAATATTTTTTTTTTTTTTTTTTTTACAGAGGATACCCACTACGCCGCAGTGGGTTCGACACACTCCCACTGCGCCGCAGTGGGATTCTACTGTCCTGCGTGACAAAAGTTCCCCCACTGCGCCGCAGTGGGGTTGAGACCCTCCCACTGCGCCGCAGTGGGATTCCCTCCCACTGCGCCGCAGTGGGGTTGACCCTCCACTGCGCCGCAGTGGGGTTGACCCCCCACTGCGCCGCAGTGGGGTTGAGACCCTCCCACTGCGCCGCAGTGGGATTCCACTGGTCTCAGACCTGAACAAAATTCAGCAACCAGCTTTTTCCTTTAACACTTTTACCCAAACTTTCATTCATTCAACTCATGACCAACATTTAAAACACCATCCAGAATTTGCAACAATTATAAAAACACATTTTTAAACATAATTACAACATCAACTTGTTCCAAATCTCATTTTCAACATTAATGGGTCATTTACCCATTTTGACACCATTTTCATCCAAAATACACTAGACATCTTTCCAAAAGCTCTACACTTGAACATTTACAAGACTTTTACAAAATATACTTTTTAAACCAAAATGTACCAAGAGCCATGAGAGGAGGGATTTCTAAGCCTCTAACCAAAAGATTGCCATTCATACAAGAATGACCTAGATACCTTCAAGTCTTCCAACAACTTTACTTCAAAAACTTCAAGCTTATCAACAACTAGTTCCTTCTCCCGGAACTACCTAAAAAGGTAAACAACTAAAATATAAGCAAAGGCTTAGTGAATATACTTGCATACAATTACGATTACGAAGGAGGGCAAAGTACAAGGACTATCACAAGTAACCTATAACATCGTCATGTCACATTTACTTGCTCACCTTGCACACTAACCACATATATGGATTAACAACTTCGACATGGTGGTCTTTCCACACATGGATAATCAACTTCACATGGTGGTCTTTCCACACATGGATAAACAACTTCAACATGGCGGTCTTTCCACACATGGATAAACAACTTCAACATGGTGGTCTTTCCACACATGGATAATCAACTTCAACATGGTGGTCTTTCCACACATGGATAAACAACTTCAACATGGCGGTCTTTCCACACATGGATAAACAACTTCAACATGGCGGTCTTTCCACACATGGATAAACAACTTCAACATGGTGGTCTTTCCACACATGGATAAACAACTTCAACATGGTGGTCTTTCCACACATGGATAATCAACTTCAACATGGTGGTCTTTCCACACATGGATAAACAACTTCAACATGGTGGTCTTTCCACACATGGATAAACAACTTCAACATGGTGGTCTTTCCACACATGGATAAACAACTTCACATGGTGGTCTTTCCACACATGGATAATCAACTTCAACATGGCGGTCTTTCCACACATGGATAAACAACTTCAACATGGTGGTCTTTCCACACATGGATACCAACATAACATAAAAGTATGCAAATATACTCACCTCCTCCGCAATTTGAACTATTAAGCTAAACGATAAAGCACACACACAAGCTTCAACCTATGATCAATAACATACAAGTGCATAAGCTTATATTCACAACTTGACTAGCTTAACCTAGCCATACTCAAACACTAGCCTTTCTAAATCCAAAACCCAACCCATTTGTCATTGTGTTGCTTTCATCTTTAACAACAACATTAGGTAGTTCATCCTACCATTTTCATCCACATTTCAATAACTAGCAAAAATTCATCTTTTCACATTAACTAAAATTTTCACATGAACTTATCCATTTCCTAATCAAACTCAACATATAACTCAATGACAACTAGGTTAACTAAGGAATTGGGGAAAATTAACCATAATTCATTTTCTAGCAAAACCCCCAATTTGGTTCATCCATGAACCCTAATTTCAAAAGAAAGATAAAAGCTAAGTTAGGGGAAATCAATACCTCAATAATAATAAGCTAATTCAAGACTTTAATTTGGAAACTCTTCTTCCCTTCTTTTCTCTATGAAAATCGGCCACCACCACCACTTCCACACAAACCCTAGCTTTAATTTATTGAATGAAGACTATTTTGTGGTGATTATTATTGTTCTTAAATTAGAGAGAAATTGCTTTGGTTGTGAAAGAATGGGATGGAATTGCATGAAGTTTCAAGAAGAAGAAGTGTTAGTTAGGGGTGGAATGGTGACACAAAACTAGAAGATGGCTGGCACTCTATTGAGCTGCCACGCCCCATTTCATCTTTTGCTTATAAAATACCCACTATCCGCTAAAGTTCCAACTAAATTAACCCCATAACCAAAAATAAAATACTAGGAAATTAATTTAATGTCAAAACTATAAAAAGGGGTTAATTTCTTTTACCTTAAAACTTTGGGGTGTTACAAACATCATCCCATGGTAGATGATTAAATTAACGAAACATTTATCTCATATAAAAATATAAATAACAACATATTGCTACTTATAAATATAAAAATATAATCCATAATTAATAAATAATATATATATGTTTTTAATTTATAATTAAATATTACTTATTTTGTCATTAAAAAAATATAAAAAGAAAAAAAATAATATAAAACATACATGTGATTATCAAAAGCAACTATCTTCAATAAGTACTAATGATCTATATACTAGCACAGGGTACCGCGTAATGCGGCGGTGTTCGTGGTGGCGACAATGTGGTGGTGGGGGCGACTATTGTTGGTAGAGGCGGTGTCGAGTGGTGTAAATAATTGATGTAAAAGTAATTGATGTAAATGCTTAATGAAGATATTTTAAAGATAAAAGACTGATAATGTAATATAATCATTAAGGGTATTTTAGACATTTCCCCCATGTAACTTTCAACATGGGGGTTATTTTTTTTATAAGATAGTATAGATATCATTAAGTATCATCTACATGTATACATGAAAATTACGTCCAAATTTATTGACGATATATATACATATTATGGGATCCTTTTTTTTAGTGGTTAGTCAAGTAACAACATCAGGGAATACCTCACTGTATAAAGGTGAGACTTTGTCAATTCCACTCATTTCCATAAATTCAAGAGATGGACATACATTCCAAGGAAAAACACAAACTTGTCATTTCAATGTGTCGATAACTGTGGGTAAAACCAGTAATGCATCAACCATTTGCTATTATGAGATCATCTACCTAACTTGTATAAACAATAAATGATATTAATTGCAAAACTACTTTTTAGTAAATGATATTAATTTGATAGACTACTTTTAATAAATAATATTAATTGTGTGAAATTACTTGTAATAAAGGATATTAAACGTACTTGGTAGAAAGCTACTATAGGCATTTGAAAATCACAAAAACTTTAATAACTTTTTACAAGTACAACCTACTCATTGATGTTCACATTAAAGCTTACATTAATACTAAAGTTACATTAAAATTTCAAACGTACTTAATTTTTGTCACTTTGATAACTTACATGGGTAAAATCTCACCGATTTAATTATTAACCCAACGAAACGTGGTTGAAAATTTTAAAACAACGCAAACTATGATACATGTCTCTAGTTATTAGGCTGCCATCAGAGACCAACTACTACATGTGATGGATCATGTTCAAGTTTTATTTCTTACACAATATATCAATTATAAGATATATAGAATCAATTCGTACATCGTACGACTATTAAAACTAGTTAAATACTAAATAATTTTTTATTTATTTTGATGCTATGAGTCAAATACATTATAGATTAAAATTTTAAACTTATCTATATAAATAACAGTGAGATTGATAAGATTTGGATGGGCCAAAGGCCTTAGCCCACTCTAGATTTAAATAAATACTTTTTATGAACAACTACTATTTAGACTTTTCAAAAAAGTTTGCATGGAACGGTATACATTTACATATTATCTAATTTATTATTCGTTTATATATCTTCGATTAACATCTACGAGTAAAATCAAAACCTTTTGAACTTTTCAAAAAAGTTTCCATGGAACGGTCAATATTTACATACTCGTACCATCTAATTCAGTTGTTTAAATATCTTCGATTAACAACTAAAATCAAACCATTTATCTAATAGTTGGTTTGTTAAAACTTGAAACAGTCAACTATCTTGAGCATCTTACAAAATGCGCTTTTCAAATCTTTGCTATTACGGAGTATTAAACAATAGTTATAGTTAGCTTGTCATAGTTGTATGTTCATCTAAATCCAGTACATATGTCTTTACTTTATATCTACCGCATTTACCATTACTCTTTTTGTAATATAAATAAATAGATATAAATGTCTTCAAAAAGGTATGTCAAATTTGTAATGAAATCTTAAATGCATAATTCAAGACATCAACTACCACAAACTTATAAATACTTGTTCTTTTTTTTTTCTTTTTTTTTTTTTTTGTCAATTTACAAGACTACCCATCTCACTCTATATCTCTATATACAACTTTAATGATAACTTTTTCACCGCATTTGTAACAAAAAAATATTAATTCCTTTTTTGTCATTTTTTTTTTCCTATAACCAATTTGAGATATGTTTATTATTGTTCATATTGTTTACTTTTCTATTTTTTTGTACATGTCCAAACTCCAAAGTGTCAAATATCATTAGGAAAACGTATAATTTTAATCATAATTGTTTTTATTGTAATAAATTGATTCAAAATATATATTTCTGAAAGATGTACATTTTGGGTGATGTTTGATAGATCAAAATAAGACAAAAACATGGGTTTTCTTTGTTAGTTGGTGACGAAGACCAAAAAAGGCTATTGTTCTTTTTGGTGTCGATGGCAAAAGGAAGGGAAAAAAAAACTTGATCAAGGAATTATGAAGGAGACTTAAGTAGGAAATATATGAAAAATTGTATTTGATATTAAGTAAGAAACTTATAAATATCGATTAATTTATTATAATATATCTTATAATTAAAATAGAAAGTTATTTCTATATCAGACACCCATCTTGAGCCTAAACTTCCTGCTTACACACACGTCTCTTTTTTTTTTTTTTTTTAATTCAGTATTTTTAATGTACAACCTCTCACACAATTTTTGGTCCCTAAACCTACCCCTCCTTATATCTAAAGCTCTAAGGATGGGTTTGGTTGTGGAAAATGTTTCAAGTTTTATTTCTAATTTTAAAAATGAAAAGGGTTTTTCATTTCTTGAAAAACAAATAAAAATTTTAAAAACAGATTCTAATTAGAAAATGTTATTTTAAAGACTGGTAAAAATATTTAATAAATAGAACCCATATGTCGTTGAAATAATACGATAATCCTGTTTCATTGGTAGATTTGTTAGATAAATAAATAACATAACTACGTCATTTTAGTATGAAAACATTTATAAACAATTGACACCAATTATTATATAAATATATGTATAGTGTTTATAAATTCTATACAAACTATAATTATTTATAACTAAAAATCGTGTACAAAGATGTAATTACTTGAGTGGAATATGCAGATTCTATATACATGATTCATTCAAATAAATATAGCCAAGTAGAAAAAGAAAAAAAAAATGTCCAAGTCTTAATCCATCCATAAAATTTAACTCATACCCATACGGCCATACCCATGACCTAAGACCAATTTCTAAAACTCTATAAACAGCCACTCATCCCCCACCATTTCTCCCTTACACTCTCAAAACACACACACCGATCTAAGAAAAAATAAGAGGAAAGCAAAAGCAACTGGCTCCTCCTCTCTCCAAATCCGGCCACCACCACTGCCGGCCGGTCGCCGCCAGACACCGCTGGAAAAATCGCCTGAAAATCATGGCCACCACATCCACTCCATCACTTCACCATTTCAAACCCCAAACACCTCCATCACTTTGTATATCTCCAAAGGGTAGGGATTCCCTCAAGTTATCCCGACTTGAAAGGTAAAGTTGAAAGAGTTTTAACCATTGGATCAAAATCAATGGTTAAGATTCATTAGTCAATTTTGAATCTTGACCCTTGATTTTAATCCAACGGTCAACATCGCTCTAACTTTACCCCTCAAGTTAAGGATAACTTGAGGGGATCTCTACCAATCTCCAAAACCAACAAAACAACACAAGCACCACCACCCAACACCCACTACCGCCACCTGCTACCGCCGTGGCAGCCACCATCTCATCACCAAAAACCGAAAATCTCTCTTTTCTTTCATTATTTTCCGTTTAACACAAAACCCACCAAAAGCATCAATTTACAAACTTTCAAAAACCCATTGATTTTGTTATACAAATACATAGATCGAGAAACAAGAACCGAAAGTCTCTTTTGTGCCTCTTTTGAATTTGGCCAAAATCAAAAACCAACAAAATACACCCATTTGAACTTGAACTACTCTATAAAGTATCTTTGGGTGTTTAATCTTTGTTATTAAATATCCCATTATAGGCAAGAATATGAATACTAATGTATTCATAAATCTTTATTAAGTTTATAAAACATTTTGTAAAGATTCATCACCCTAAAAAGATTTACAATTTTTGTTTGAGTAATAATCTAACATTGATTATGTTTGGCAAATGAGTCGGGGTTACATGGTTTACTATCACTTTTATTTATATTTTATAAAGGGAATTTGTGCAAATAAATAGATATATATACATATATTATTAGAGTTGTGAAACCAAATTAACCAAAGTTTTGCAAGTTTATTTACGGGAAATGATATTTGTATCACCAGTTTTTATTAATGTACCACAATGTACATATTGTATAGCTAACTGTACAAACTGATAATACACAGTTGTGGTACACAAATAAAAAAAATGGTACGAATATCCCCTCCATTTATTTACTAATGAAGTTATTTACACTTCATTTGTGTGCTTGTAGCTTTGACATTTAATTTGTTGCACTTTTCATCTTTTACTGTTTCTCATATTAACCACTAGGTAATAGCCTAGTGGCCACCAACCGCCACTTTTTAAGAGAGGTCTTGGGTTCGAGTTTTGCCAAAGGCAAACTTGAGATAATCAGGGGATTATTAAGTGGTTGAGATTTACATGGACACTAGCCTGGCTGGGGGATTAGTGGGTACCAAATGGTACATGGGATCAGGGGGTTCCCATCCAATTACCCCCTCTAGAGTTGTGAAACCTTATTTTAAAATGGTACACATATATTATATGTTATGCATGTGTCTTTGTTAGGACCAGTTTACTAGTAAACTGGCCAGTCTCCAGTTGCACCTGGAGACCCAGTAAAACTGGAGACTCAGAAGATTTGTCCAGAAATATATTGAAGTCCAGTTGCATCGTACAATCAACGCAACTGAAGACTTCCTCCAGTTGAGAACTGACCAGTTGAAGAATCCTTCCAGTTGAAGTCGAAGACAACAAGTGGAAGATAGAGAATGACAATGGCAGCGAAGCCCAGTTGACATTCTAGTCAGTTACAAACTGGAGACCGTCAGTGGAAAGCTCTTACAAAGCTTTACACTGATTACGAGGAATTGACTTTTGTGTTTTATGTGCTTTTACCCGGATAATAAGATTTATCTTATTATTTAAGTACAAAAAGGTACATAAAGCTGGTTGAATAAGGTTGCTTTATACTGCAACTTTACACTGCATTTTAAGGAATTAAATGCTATTCCTTAAATGCTCTCAACCACATTTGTACGGCCAAAGTTAACATCCCAATGTTAACTTTGCCTATAAATACAAGTCATTGCACACCAAGAATATTACTTCTTCGAACACACTTCGAAAGAATTCACACTTTGCATACCTGCAATATTCTTGGTGAACTTGTGCAATATTCTCTCAATCACAAAAAGGAACATTTCACAACTTTAAGTGTTTCGATTGTTTAGAGAAATTCCAAGTGTAGATCAATTGTAGTTCATAGGTTGTTAGGATATTTACATACTTTGTATTATCTTGGTTCCGCAACAACCTTGTAATTTATTTAAAGTTAATAAATAAATTACACTTGAAAATTACATATTGTCTCACCAATTTACTTTGAGTATTTTACTTTATTGCATTGTTCTTTACTTATTGTCACTTAATAATGTTCTTTACTTATTGTCACTTAATAAGTAATCTATCTAGAACTTGGTATATACTCTCTGTAACTGGTCGTCTCCAGTTCAGAGCTTATATTGCAAAGTAACTCCACCATCGACATTGAGGTGTCTTCAGGTAGTACCATCTATTGAGTTAGGACTTATAAGTGGTATCAGAGTAGAAGGCTAATAAACTTGCCTAGATCTGCTTAGATGAACACTACTGAAGGTGGAGATGGTTCTGGTCAAGGTGAAAACCCTTTGAATACTAATACATCACCTTTTCAAAATGTTAATACTAACCCTCCTCCTCCTACTGCCCCAAACCACGTCCATGTACATTATTCTAACACTCCTGTTCCAAAATTTGATGGAAACAGTGAGACCTTTGGTACATGGAAGACCAGAATGCTTTTGCATTTCGGTGGGATAGAGAGGTATATGTTGAAAATCCTTAAGGATGGACCATATATACCCATGTCTCTTGGGGTAAGTCCTCTTCTAGATCCAACTGGAAGAAGAGGTTCAAGAGAAAAGCTCGAAGACCATTGGTCTGATGAGGATCGTAGACTTGTAAATCTGGACACCAGACTCAAGAACATGATCCTTGGAGCTGTCCCTGAAGATCTAATTCCAACACTTGTGTTGTTCCCCAGTGCCAAGTCAATGTGGGATGAAATAGTTATTCAGTTTGAAGGAGGTGATGACACTATTGTCACCAGGAAAGTTGCCTTGAACAAGAAGTATGAATCCTTCTTTGCTCTACCCAATGAAAGTCTAACTGGTACATACACCAGATTTTCTAGTCTCATTAATCAGCTGAGAGGCTTGGGTGTAGAGAAGGATAAGGATATTATTCTTGAGAAATTTTGTGATATTCTTCCTTCCAAATGGGAAAACATGGTTCTTGTCTTAAGACAAGGTAAAACCTTGCACAGTCATACTCTTGCATCGCTCTATGGAGCCTTCAGATTCACTGAAGATAATAATTCTGCAAGACTGGTGGCTGAGCAGGATTCCATGAACCATGCCCAGAGTTCCAAGGTTGCTAGTGTACCTGAGCGACCTTGTGCTGCCTTAATGTCTGCAGAGAGTGTCCAGGCACACTCAATGAAGGAGATGTTAAACAGTTTCTTGAACTCTGGCCAGACCACTGAAATCAGTGATGGTTGTGATGAAACTGACGATGATGATCTGGTAGCCATGATTGCTAAAACCTTTAACAGGTTTAAGCATAAATCTAAAAGATTTAATGGCCCAAACAATGCTTCCAGCTCCAGCTCTCTGGATAAAACCAATCTTACCTGCTATAAATGCGGTAAGAAAGGTCATTTTATGAAGGAATGCAAATCTAGTCAGATGAACAACCAAACTGGCCCCCCTGTCCCTAATTTCAATCGGCCTGATGATAGCTACAAAGCTAAATATAAAAAGCTTAAGGCCCAGATTTCCCTCATGTCCATGGAAAAAGAAAAGGATCAGTGCTTAATGGCACAAACTGAGGGAAAATAGGAGTACTCTGATGACTCATCAGCTGATGAAGAAGAGGAAAGAGACATGTGTTTCATGGCCTTGGAAGATCAACAACAGCATGTGGCAAAAGAAGATGTCATCACTGGAAGATGGGTGGACATCATTTTGAAAAAGGTATGTGATTATGACAACCAAGTTGACCCTGAACTGAAACTGGACCTGGCTGAATCATTAAGTGGTGATTTAGCTTTTGTGGAAACTGTTAGAGCAGATAGTGAAAGATATCTTGACACTATCTTAATTGAACTGAACAATGTTAAACCACAACTGAATGATTTACAAAGTGTCCAGTTGGCTCTCAAGGAGTCAGTTTTAAAAATTGAGGCTTTGGAACTTGATAATCAAAAATTATTTTTTGATCTTGAAAAAGAACAAAAGATTATCAAGTCATGGGTAAAAGCATCTGGAAAGAACTATGATGCATTTTCTAGAACTATTGATGCCCAGAAGAATGCATGGAAATCTGGAGATCTGGAGATGGCAGCTCTCATACCAGATCTTCATGCATTGCCTCCAGCTCTCAGGGTTGAAACTTCTTATGATCAACCTGAAGCTGTTAAAACTGAACCCATTGAGACCAACCCCATTGAGGTTAAACCTGGAGCCAAACAGGATAGTGCTCCAGTTAAAAAGGCCACTGGTAACAAGCCTTTACCTCAAAAGTCTAAGGTGCCCAAGACCCAAAAGACTAAAACTCCAGCTGAACCAAGGTCCAAGGTTCAGTTGCCTGATGAAAAAAATATTTTGTTTAAACTGGAAAGTCAACTCCAACTTTTGTCTCGACAGGTTCAGAGTTGTACTGCCCGGATTAAAAATCTGGAAGGAGGTTCACCACCTCCAGTTTTTAAACAAAATATTAACCCCCCCTTTCAAAACCTAAACAAAAGAATGTTCCATCTGGAACTAAATCTGGTAAAAATAAGGTGAGCAAGTATCAAATACCAATCGTTTTTACTCTTGCACCCGGATCTGGTGAAAAAGGTCCAGATGTAGTCTTCAGTTTACCTCCACAACAATCAACTGTGACTTATGTAGAGAAGTCCAGTGAACCCATCAAGAAAAGATGGGTTCACAAAAATAACTGATGATTTTTGTGGGTGTGCAGGGCGATCGAAAGAAGAATATCTGGTATCTGGACAGCGCTGCTGGCCGGACTATGACCGGATGTAAGCCCCTGCTTGAAGAGTTCACTGTCCAAGATGGACCGACAGTGACGTTTGGTAATGATCAAAATGGAAAGACTGAAGGATATGGTGTGCTCAATAATGGACAAGTCGAATTCAAAAGAGTTGCATTTGTGAATGGTTTGAAATACAACCTGATCAGTGTCAGCCAACTTTGTGATGATGGCTTTAGAGTTTTGTTTGATATTGCTCAAGGCACCATATTTAACAAGGATTGGAAAGTGGTGATGGTTGCACCAAGAAAAGGTAATGTGTACATCATGGATATGGAACCAGCTCCAAAAGAGCAGTGCTTCTATACCAAAGCTGATGAGGACACCAACTGGTTGTGGCATAAAAGATTATCTCATCTTAATTTCAAAAATATTAACAAGTTGTCTCGCAAACAACTGGTTGATGGGATACCACTGATTTCTTTTAATAAAGAAAAGCCATGTCCAGGGTGTGAGATGGGCAAGCAAAAAAGGGCCAGTTTCAAAACTAGGCAAAACTTTAGCATCACTGAACCTCTTCACATGCTACATATGGATCTCTTTGGTCCAGTGAATGTTCAAACTAGAGCTGGAAAGAAGTACACTCTAGTTGTGGTTGATGAATTCACCAGATACTGTTGGGTAGTATTCCTCAGATCCAAAAGTGATGCACCTGCTGAGATCATCTCTCTCATCAAAAGAATTGAACTCAAGTATACTCGAAAAGTTTGTCAGTTGCGAAGTGATAATGGTACTGAATTTCGAAATAAGGTACTTGAAACATTTTGCAATGACACTGGCATCTCTCAAAACTTCTCATCAGCATACTCTCCAGAGCAGAATGGAGTTGTGGAAAGAAAGAATCGCACACTGATAGAAGCAGCCAGAAGTATGCTATCTGAATCAGGTATTCCCACCAGTTTTTGGGCTGAAGCAGTTGCAACTGCTTGTCATACCCAAAACCGGTCAGTCTACATCAAGAGACATAAGAAGACTGCCTATGAAGTACTGTAACATCCCGAACTTTTATTTAACGTTTGACTTTTGCCGTTAAGTCAATTTGGGGTGTCGTTAAGTCTTTACTTAATATTTGAATGTAGTTATGTGTGGTTAACGTAGATAAAGTAGTTAGGTTTAAAAGCCTAAATTTTAATGACGAATAAAAGTGTGATTAATGTCGCTTAAAGGCTATGTAGTGCCTTTTAATGAAGGACTAATGTTGTATATGGTCAATAATGCAGTTTGTGGCCAATAATGAAGGGTTTAGAAGTCCAGGGACTGATTTTGACATAGGCTGAAATCTAAAAACGGGATTAAGGCTTTGATGGGTGTAATTAGGGTTGATTGAGCAGCCATTAGCAAATAATAACTCACACACAAAGTTTCTCTAATCTTTTCTTGGTTTCTAAAGCAATTAATCTAGTTTTTGGGTCTAACGATTGGGTATTTTGGTGTTGGAATCGATCGGCCATCTAGCAAGCAGGTGTTGGGGATTACTGATAAGCAATATAT